>JAQQZT010000016.1:8638030-8667654 GCA_030068275.1 Clarias platycephalus | reverse complement strand
AGAGAAGGGGCCTCATCACACAATTACTAACACAGAATAAACATAGCTCCCTCTAGTGTGTGGAAGCCAATATTACATCTTGCCTATATATAAACCCTAGGATTTCTTCTTAAGTATATGCTAGTGCTCATAACAGAGAGGTACAGGTAGCGATGACTTTGTGATTGTTATGAAAGATGATGAGAATATACCATTTAGTCTGTGTGTTATGAGGGAGGTGGGGTTTCTGGTGTGATCATTTATAAGTTTAATTCTTTCTTGACTTCTCTTCTTAGATACATCAATCAACCATAACATTAACACCCCCGCCAGGTGAACTGAATAACATTATCAATTATGTACGGCGACACGATGGTGTAGTGAATAGCACTGTCGCCTCGCACCTGCAGGGGTGAGGGTTCGATTCCTGCCTTGGGTCTCTCCTGCTTGGTGGGTTTCCTCTTGTCCCCAAAGTCCAAAGACATTCAGATTAGGTTAACTGGCATTCACAAATTGCCCGTTGTGTGTGTGCCCTGCAATAGATTGGCACCCAGGGTGTACCCTACCTCATGCCCTAAGTATCCTGGGATAGGCTCTAGGCCCCCTGCAACCCTGTATGCAGGATAAGCGGTATAGAAGATGAATGACCTGGTGACATCATCAACACCCCAAGTCTCTTCTACGTCTGCAGAAACCAAAAGCAAGCCTGCCTGGCTCGATCCCGCATTAAAGCCAAAAAGAAAAAAGTCAACTCTGGCAACAACAGAAAAGTATCTGTGCATCAAACAAGACCGATCCATGTCGGTCCCATCTCACAACCGACAGCACCCAAAGGACTTAGGTGCCAAACACCACAGCACAACCCCAGAGGTCCCATGCAGCCATGTGTGAGGAGCCAGAGCCGACCCACCGGAATGAGAAGAGCTCAAAACATAGGTGTTTTTAATATTGTGGCAGATCAGTATATAATCTAACATTACATCATTCTCAGCGCATTAAGAATTCTTTTAGAAATTCTTCAATTTGTGTAATATTTTTAAAATCATGTTGCTTTGAAGAGGCAGCATTCTCTGTGACCTGTTTATGTCTGATTGACTTAGTACACGGCACTGCACCTGCGCACCACCATCACACTATTTCTAACGCAATCTCCTAACAAATGCAGCATGAAAATTACTCAACTAATGCTAAACGTCATGAACTTCACAGTCAGTTAATCACTGAATTGAATAACGGGTGATTTTTTTTTTTCTGTTTCTATTTGCCTGAGTAAGAATCGTCCATCCATCTGGGTATGACATTCAGGCACTCCTGTATGACAAGCACCATAACCTTATCAACACAGTGTTGGCGGTATTGTCTTTACCATACCATGAATCTCATTAACGTATTGTTTCGTGCTTTACGACATCACTGATTGATGGTCTGCCGGCTGGTGGTCCCGTAGGAAAGGCTATGTGGTTATTTGTGGGTGGGTGTGGGTGTATGTGTGCATGCACGCAGAAGTTCCTGCTAGCAGCCCATCAACCCAGAGCACTCAGAGTAAGCCAGCCTGGTGCTCTTAAAGCTCAGGAAATGGAAGGCAAAAGTAATGAAATATTAATGTGGAATGGTGAGGGGGTTCCAGTGAAATCCATTAAAGGAGGCAAAAATCAATTGAATGCAGCCCTGCGCCACAAGAGAAGGGAACCAGATCTGGACAGACGAGCCCACTCCTATCTCCTCTTACCTCCATGTCGATTGTAACAAAGAACACAGAGCACAGGGCAGCCATTATCGCCTGCAATCCCGACTGAAGCGCTTTAGTGTAATAGTGTTCCCCAATGCATCTTATGAAGATGCTGCTATGAAAAGCTGGCTAATCTTATGCAACAGTGGTATGGTATGTAGTTTTTTTGAAGACACTCTTAAAAATAGGATGTGTGAGTTTCCTCATGATTTGTGCAAATATAGCTTGTTTTGCATGCCTCCTCACATACCATCATGCTTGGCATTATAACTAGGGTTGAATGCAAACAAAGTAGTTTACATTTAGCTCATCTTTCCCTTAAAACTCCATGACCCCTACCATAAAGAGCTATGCTATTCATTATTAGACTGTTATTACAGCTTACGCAATACATTGTCAATTAGGTATAAGTGTGGCAGCATATCCAAGACACAAGACTGATCTCTGTTGGGCTAAACACCTCAAAAGATAAGCATTATCGTAGCTAACTCATGATTATTCTCCTACTGATGCTTGACTCGAGTGACCCAAGATTGCATCAAGGATGGCTATGTACCATCATACCGAGCTGAGTGATGGAGTGGTCAGTTATGGCAAGGCCATTTGCGATGTATAAATTATGCTGTATGAGATCGAGAGGCGCTGCATCAGTCTGAAGGACAAGTTAAGCTGTGTTTTCATTCCTGGGACTGAGGCCAGGGAAGGAAAAAATAAGTCAGTGGCGAGATAAAATTTCAACCTTGCATCACATTACATAATGAAAGCATATGCATGGAATCAAATAAAGTCCAAGATGTATGACGATGATACACAGGCTCAAAAATAAATGCAAGAAGATATGAGGGCACACAGTGTATATACTGTACTGTAGAACACCAGGGCATTATTAAGTGGGTTTGTGTGTTTGGAGACCTCAGCAAAACAGGAGATGAGATCAGATTGTAAGAGTCATATGTAGGAATTGTAAGAATGAGTAGCAAAATGAATATATTGTATGGAATATCGATAGAAATGCTATAAAAATGATCAATCTGACATAACCTTAGGATCATCCACCTAATATTGAGTTTTGCCAACAAAACAAATGCTCTGTGTTCTGACACCCTTCTATCAGAACCAGAATTGACCTTTTCATCAATTTGAGCTACTGTAGCTCTTCTATTGGATCGGACTACATGGGCCAGCCTTCACTTCAATGAGCCACCCATGACCCTGTCGCCGGTTCACCGGTTTTCCTTCCTTGGATTACTTTTGTAAGGTCCTGACCACGGGAGACCGGGAGCATATCACAAGAACTGCAGTTTTGGAGCTGCTCTCACCCAGTACTCAAGCCATCACAATTTGGCCTTTGTCAAAGTCACTCAAATTCTTATGCTGGCCATTTTTTCAACTTGACTTTTCAACACATCAACAACAATAAAAAACAATAAAAAAAAACGTTCAGTTGCTGCTTAATACAGTATATTCCATTCATTGCAGGTGCCCTTGTAGCTGGTCAATGTGTTTAAGATCTCAATGCTGGAAATCATGAAATACTTTAGGGTTCAACCAGGATGGCTTGTCTTAGAGGTGCCAGCTAGCAAATATTTGATTTTAATTTTCACCTAAAGTATGCAGGCGAGTATGCAAATAATGTTCATGATGTCAATGCACAAAAGGGCATGTGTCAAGTTTGAGCTAGCCTTCAGTTTTCTTGCCGTTGGAACTTTTAAATGTTCTATATAGAAAAATACAGAAAAAGGTATCTGTTTCAGAATAGTTTCCATTTCATCCAAGGAAATACTGTTTATATTACAAATAAGTAAAATAGGCTCCACAATAAGTGATATGAACAACACATGTGTGTCGGGAGAAAAACTAAGCCTCTATAGTGAGTTCCAATATTTAAAACTGTAGATCAAGGTTTAGCAAATTATCTCCATTTAAGAATTACATGTTTGTCTATTTGTATACCTGTACTGAATAAAGTTTCAATGCATGCAAAATACAAAAATAGAGTTTGTTGTAATCTCTTCCAAATGTAACAATAATGAACAACTTGACTAATTTTACCTTCTTTAAATTTAATTATACCATCATGTTTGGCCAATTCATATGTAAAAATAATTCCTCATGATCCCAAACCACTCTTTAAAAATATGCCTGTGACATCAGGGAAGTGGAAAGTTAACCTGGTCATTCGATATATTCGGGTTGTCTGCCAACTTCATTTATTGCCAAAAAGTTCCATTAAGTTGCTGAGTCGAGACCTGACCAACTGAAGCTACCCCAGATCATAACACTGCCTCCAGAGGGTTGTACAAAACTGTAGAACTGTTAAAGATAAGTTCTTGAGACAATTTTCTCCTAGCAAGTTTAGTTTATTCTTTAGGTTGTGAGTTCAAATCCCAGGCCTCACAAAGACTCCTTTAGCAAAACCTTCAACTGATTTTATTGTCTCAGAGTGGATAAATGTCCTCGAAAAAGGATACATATGAGTACAAAAATACATACACCATAAACTAATATATAATGCCTCTTGTGCTGCTTTGTTGGTGTGTGACAACTCGGATTCCACGAAGGCTCTAGTGCAAAGGACCCAAAGCTGGATGGATGATGTCAACAGAAGCTCTGTGGAGCCCGAGCATTATGATCTGTCTGGCACGATGGCAGCTGAGCGGCTTTGGGGTCTCGGTGCGTATTTGTGACATACCTACATAACATTCAAAGCAGTGTTACATGACTACAAAATAAAGCTCCTTATTGCCGAGAGGCACCCCACTAAAACCGCAGGGGGTCTGTTTTATCATGTGTATTTTTAGACCATGAACTGAGCACAAAAGCTCTGGCAGCTCAATCCTTTGCAGTTTAATTCTTTAAATGTGTCCCATTTCGCTTTCATTATGGATCTTCTCTTCTAGCTATAGTCATAGTTACAGCCTTGATTTTGGGAGCCATTGTTGCAAATGAGGATGAAAACTCGACTGAAATAAAAAGAAAAGCCTAAGGCATGGGTAAGGAAATATCTAACAAAGTGACAGTAATAGTGAATAAGGCGACACAGGCTGGATGGTGATTTTACAATTTTGGTCTGCTCAAGGGAAGAAAAACTTGTATATTTATTTTTTTTTATTTAAAACAAATGGCCTATTAATACAGTAACACCTGGCACAGTTGGTAGATAAATAAGTAAGATACCATGTAGCAATTAAATTATTAACCAATTCCAATCATGATATCTTAAACAATGTTTTAAGAGCTGTGGTTTTTCTAAGTTGTAAAATCAATGCATATAATGAACAGGAACAGCTGTGCTAAATTACCCCTATGAGTAAATATGTGATTGCATGTGTGCTGAATAGACTGACATCATTACTAAAGGTATATACTTATAACTGCACCCAGTGGATGGGTTCGGAATCTGCCACACCTCTGACTAGCATGAAGCAGTTACTGAATATGAATGAATGTAATCCAGCGTCTTCACATGTGCATATCAGTATCAGTATCAGTATCAGCAGAGGGACAGGATATGTTGCCATGTGTTGCATGGAATACATTTGCACACTACAACATGATTGGCCCTTATAATTAATTTCATTTATATTGCACTGTACAGACACGAAGTGGTACAGTTTTCCTTTATAAAGGATTTCAGCTTATACTTACCTGATTTCATATTTATATAACCCTTACCTTACAAAAAATATATATGGTCTAATATTATTAGGGATTTAATAATGTAATAATATAGTTATTAGGACTTTAATAATCTCCTGAACACAAGTGTCATGTTGCTTTTACAACCAACAAAATGTGTTCGAAGACTGTGTTTTTATGTTTGTGTATTCCGATTTTGCTTCTTCAATCTCTGCGCCAAAAAATAGTTCCTATGAGGTTTAGAGGACGCTCCCAAGCAATGAACAATTTCCATGCGCCTTAGTGAAGTTGATTGAGAGCCTGTTTGCTCATCAAATGAAAGAAATGTTTCATGTCGTACATTCCCACTCATTCATTTTCTGAATTGGCAATAATCAAATGTAACATTTCAAAAACCCTGCCTGTAGTCCAGATATCACACATTGAATGAATGAAATGATGACTTGCTATGATTCAGTGGTTAAGGTTTATCCAACATGGAGTGGGAGTGGGGCTGTGCCAGGATATCCCCACTCAGGGAATGCTCCTGCCTTGTCCAATAAAAAATTAATAAATAATTTAACCTGATCTGCATAGTGTCTAAACAAACAAACATGCCATGCATCAAAACAGGCTGATTATGCCTAGGCTATAAATTAGGCTACTCCTCAACCTGGAACAAATTCAATACCTGCTCAAAAATAGTTTTTTGTACATGGAACAGAGGAGTTTTAAAAAGTGTTTCCATTATATGATGTTGCGGAGGCACCACAGTAGACATTTGTAACCTTTTTGCAGTCTGTGTACTCAAATTGTCCCCAAAGAATTTGTTCATAAAAATAACTTTTTGCAATCTGGCAAATGGAGCACATCATTTCCCAAAGCATTTAGTTAGAACAGGAAAAGATTTCTTTGTCAAATTCATAGTCAGAGCTCCAAAATGTTATAATGCCTTGGGGTCATATTTTTGAAACCTTGCTTCTCTAACATCAATACATAATCTGTGAAAACTGGTGGTCATTATTCATCAGTGTTGATTTAACCCTAACCTCTCTTTTCTTCAACAACCATGTCAGAAGACATATCCTGTGGTCATGAAAAAGATGTTACTCTGTTTCAGAAGTAGGAGATTGCTGAAACTTCTAAAACGGGGATTGGGCATTATTAAAACCTGGAAGTGGTGAACCATCATCTTAGAGAAATGTGGTCAGAACAATATCCTGAATGAGTATGATTAGAGATCACTTACTGTAAAAGCTTAGTGAAATCAAATCATAAAAAAACAACAGTAGAGCATGTTTAACAGTTAGAACATTTCTACATGCACAATGCAAAGAGAACTCAAGGAATCAGGACTAAACAGCTATGAGGCTTTTAAACCACTTATCAGAGAGAATAAGGCTTCAGTTTGCTAGGGAGCATAAAGAATGAACTGTCAAGCAATGGAAAATAGTCATGTGGTGTGATGAGTCCAGATTTACCCTGTTCCAGAGTGATGTATGCATTGGGGTAAGAAGAGAGGCAGATGAAATCATGCACCCATCTTGAGTAATGCCTACCGGACGAGCCTGTTGGGATGTTATGATCTGGCATTGCTTCTGTTGATCAGGTCTAGGTTCAGCAACATTACATGCAAAAAAATGACCAGGTTTTTCCTCACCTATGGATTTTTCACTTCTCTCATGACACAGGTATATTCCAAGATGATGATGCCAAGATTAATTGGATCAAATAGTGAAAAAGTCAGCATGTGACATAATTTTCACATTTTTTTTCTCTCATTATCAATAAAAAATATTGGAGAAATTAATGTGACTGAAATAAATGTTGTGACATTACATAAGCCTATTGAAATAACGCCAGTGAAATATTAGAGTGTGTGACTTTTCTTTTTGGCTGGTCAGTTTATATGTTTATATAGAACAGCTTTGTACAACAGTGTAATATCATGTCAACATTTATGCAAACTCATGGAATAGTCATCTTTTAGACTAAAAATCTTAAAATACATTTTCTAGTAAGTATTAAAAGTGCATGAATTGTATTAATTGATAAACAAAAATTTGGAAAAGGATCCAATTGTGGCTATAAAAGTGAGACTAATTGGTAAAAAGTTTGCTAGGAAGCATAGAGTTTGGATTTTGGACAGCTAAATTACATGGTACTCACAAAACACCAGTCTCAACGTCATCAGTCAAGAGGTGACTACAGAATGCTCCATGACTCCAAATTTGCTAAGAAAAAACCTTGTCTGAAACTGGCAAATAAATGGAAGAAAGAATACAGACTTAGCAGCAGAGGAAGATTGGGGAAAAAGTGTTGTGGAAAGATCAATTTAAGTTTGAAGTGCTGGGAGCTCAAAGAAGAACATTTTTGAGGCAAGAAAAAAAAATAGCTGGGAGAGTGTTTGATGCCAACTGTCAAGCATTGTGGAGGAAAGGTGATGGTCTAGGGGTGCTTTGGTAATGCTAACATGGGCAACTTAGACATCCTAATAGGAATTTGGAACAAGGAACCCTATCACTCCATTTGGAAATGCCACACCATACCATACCCTGTGGATGGCGCTTGAGTTAATTTCCTTCTATGACAGAACAATGACTTGAAGCACAGCTCCATACTACACAGCTGGTGTTCTATCTGTGATGGATAGGCCTATGCCATCACGAAATATACACCCTATTGAGCTATTGTGGGAACAGCTTGATTGTATGGTTTGTAAAAAAAAAAAAAAAAAGCCACTCTAATTGTGGGAGATCATTTACGAAACTTAGGGTAAAAATGTTCTCAGATTAGCTGAACAAATTGAAAGCTTGAATGCCAAGGCTGTAACTGCTGCAAAGGGAGGGTTTGTTGACAAAATCAAGATTTGAATGACAAACGAATACAAGAATAAAAGTATCAGTTTTTTAAAAATAAAAAATCAGATTATCAAAAAAGTCTTTATTGCCATTATGTAGAGACTAGTACTATATACAATCATTGACCACCTTATTAGATACACCTTGCTGGAATGGACCCACTTTTTAAAAAACTGCTTTAATTTTTCATGGTATAGATTCAACAATGTGCTGGAAACCTTCCTTATAGAGTTTCGTCCATATTGATGTGATAGCATCATGTAGTTGCTGCAGATTTGTTGGCTTCTCATCCATGATGTGAATCTCCTGTTCCAACACATCCCAAAGGAGATTTGGTGACTGTGGAGGCTATTTGCATAAAGTGAACTCATAGTGTTGACCAAGGAACCAGTTTGAGATGATGTTAGCATTGTCACGTGGCACATAATGCTGCAGTCATGAAGGGAGGGATGTGGTCAGCAACAATACAATGTTAGGCTGAACCATTGATACAAAGCAGGATGCATCCATGCTTCTATGTTGTTTACACCAAATTCTGACTCTACTGTTCAAATGTTGCTGCAGAAATCGAGACATATCTACGGTACACCAATGTTCATGTTCTTAGCTGACAGGAGTGACACCCAGTGTGGTCTTCTACTTCTGTAGTGTGGCCATTCTCTTCTGACCTATATGAATCACTCAGAGAACTGCCATTCACTGGATATTTTCGCTGGACCATTCTCTGTAAACACTTATGTGTGAAAATCCCAGTAGTTCAGCAGTTTTAGAAATTCTCAGAGCAGTCCGTCCATCAGTATAAACCTGAATTGTGTTTATACTAAGCAAACATTAATCTAAGTTGTAAATTGTTTTTAATTTGAAGAATTAATGAAAAAAAAATCTGCACACTGTAAGATTAACACAGTATTGGATACATGTTCAATAGTAAATGAGTTTAAGCTGCAATATGATTTTGCACCAGCAGGTCTATCAGTCTGTAAAAAGACTGTAAATTTTTTTTTTCATATATCTGTGAATACCGTGGAATGTCTGGTCTACAGTAATAAATGCTTCTTTATTAACACCTTATACAATTGTATACAATAGCGGGCATGTTATCCTTTATAAACGTCACTTATACTGTTCATTGTGCATTGCCTACTGTAAGCACTGTAACACTGGTGTATATAAAACATGCATTGCATTTTAACCAATTTAAATATTACAAGTTATTATCTCAGAACAAAAACTAAGATGAATTCTATTAGCTACATTTGCTGCTTGGTTGAAAAGTGATCACAACGTGAATGAAGCATGTTGAAGAAATTTGCTAACTTCACTGTGTCTCTTTATTAACTGCTTCTAAGTCATTCCAAATTGCCTCTGATCCATCCATGTTCTGTTTTATCTTTCATTACTGCTAGTAAACATGAGCGCAAACTTCCACCAGTGCACTGCAGCCGACTGATATACAGTGTTGTGTGGTTTTGGCAGGTAGAGGTTTATTTATTAAAAAAGTAAAATGTGTATCAGAATAAGCTGTGCTGGTTCAAAATGTTCTGCTTTATTCCAAAAACACAGACAGCTCAGACAAGCTGAGTCTCTGTATATAGTATGCGACTGTGCATATGCATCCTTAACATGTCAAAAATGTGTGCCCGATTTTGCCAATTTTTTACATAAGTCTGTTAACCATTGCAAACAAATCTTTTGCTGTACACAATGTGTTTCTCTATTTTTTTATTTTATGCAGGTACTAAAATATTTTTTGTTTTTTGTTTTCAATGATGCATGAAGCTGAGAAGAAGGGAAAAATACAGAGCAATGAAAATTGTAGTAGTAGAACCAGCAAGAATTTAAAATTACTTTCACCTTTGACCTTCATGGTATCCAGGCACTAATGGAGTGTTGCGATAAGTGCAGTAGTGCAGCAGTGGATTGTATAGAGAAAGAAAGGTATGTTTACTCTGTTATGTGTTCTGTTTTACTGCACAATCAAAAGTCTTGGGTTGACTTGAATGTCCCTTGAATAGTTTATGAATTACTGATGATTATGAGCCGATGAGATTAAATGTGCTGAAATACGAATGGCTCCATATATTTTTCAAATGACTAATGCTGGTGTTGGCTTTAAAATCTATTGTTCTAACAGTATAGCATTTTGCCTTCATTAAAAATGAGCGCTGAAAGTCACCCACCAGGAGGCCATCTGTTCAGCAGTAGGTGGTCTGTCATAAAGTATATTCTTAGTAACTCTCAAAACTTATATATACAGAACATCCCAGGAGGAATGGGGCAGTCACGGATTTCATATTTTAGCAGGGGGAAAAAACATTAACAACATGTGTGCAGATTTCAAAAAGATATCAATAGCAAAATCATAAGAAATACTATGATTATAATTTTTTTATATGAAAATTTAATCACAACTGCTACGGTTTGCTAGTTAAATAAACTCAAATTACTAAGAGTTGCATAAACAGTTAAAAATAACAATAAAAATAATACTGAATTCCTCTTTCTGTTGTAAATGCTAGCTAGCAAACATGGTCACTGATTTTATGATGTCCTAATAGTTAGCCTATAGTAGCTAGCTTGCTTGAATTAGTTAGCCTGATGATAGCATTAATCAACTGTTGTACAACAGTTAATTATATAGTATAGGGACAAACATTTCAATCACATAATGCAGTAATTACCCTATTGCTAGTTACATGTTGCTATTTAACATACCTTTATTTACTCCACATTAAAATTGCTAGTTAATTACCATTTCATACGATGGTCAATATCTGCGCTTCTAAAAATGAACATCTGGCAAACATATTAACTTGTTTTTATGCCACAATGTAATGTTCAGTTCAACATTAGCTAACAAACATGACTATAGGTTTTTACTCACAAAATGTAAAAGGTAGCCTGAATGTAAGCTAACTTGATACTTGGTTAGCACTTTAACCAGCATTGTACTGTATTAGATAGCTTTACTGTGTTGTACTATGTTTCTTTAGCTAGGTGCAATTTTAAATACTAGATATATTTTGGACACACACATCCATAAAAACGGGGTAGCTTTGTTTAAAATGATCTAAGATTTGCGAAAACAGTTAAATAATAAAATACAAAAGTCTACTACTTGTTATAATTATATACACTAATTATTGATTGCTAGTTAGCAAACTTTGTCACTGATTGTATAATAGCCTAATAGTTAGCCTAATGCTAGCTAGCTTGCTTGAATTAGTTAGCCTGACTATAGCGTTAGTGTTGTTCAACAGTTAGTTATAGACTAAAGGGTCAAACATATTAATCACATAATGCTGTAAGTTTGCATGTTATTAATTAATTAGTCTATTGATAGCTAGAAAATGTGGCTATTTGTAATACTTGTTACAAAGTATTGTAATACTTAGCTTAATGTGAGCTTAAACTTGGTCATATTCTGGGGCATTGGTGGCACAGGCTTTAATTCCCACCCAGTGCCTAAATCCCAGCCACTGGATGCAGTGCCGGTTCCAAGCCCAGATAAAAGGGGTGGGTTGCGTCAGGAATGGCATCCAGAGTAAAACCTGTGCCAAGTTGTTGTGCGGATTGGATGGTCCGCTGTGGCGACCCCTCGATGGGAGCATCTAAAGATCAACAAATTAAATGATACATTGCAGATATTTCTAATACACGTTGGAACAGTTATCTTAATGCTAACCAGCAAATTTAGCTACTGTATTATGAAATGTACTAGTTGGCTATACAGTAGGTTACTTATTTGGTTCAGCTCATTTAAGCCACACATATAATTAACCTAAAATTTGTGGCTGTTTTATCGATCATGTAGACCAAACACATGGTGAGTTCAATGTTTAAATACATGTCCTATAATACATTATTTTAGCATTTATAATCTGTTGGCCATGTATTTCAATGTTTTTGTTAAATCCTAGCCTGAGGGCAGAGACTCCTAAATGGCATATGGCACCAGGTGGCTTCCTCTCTTCTTCTGCTTTCATTGATTCCATCCTGTGATTATTTTCATCTTTCAGGGAGAGCTAATAATCTCATGGGACTCTGAAATGGGACACGTCAGAGGCCTTTGTATGGGGTAAAGTGTTTTATTGCATTAGCCTTTGCCAGAAACAAGTTTGTTTTTGAGGCTGAGGTTGGATGTTTCTACATAGAAGTGACATTCAGTCTTCTCCTCTGTGGTTAAAACGGAAGCTACAGTCAGTCGGCATTGCCTGTTACAAATTCATTGCACACACTGTGTTGAGAGGAATAAAAAGAAGGGGAAAAAATAACAGCAGACTGAATAATTGAAAGAAGAACTTGCAGTGTATGTGATGCATTAAAATAAAAGGAAAGCTGGGAACACGATGTATAGCCTAATCATATCATCATCATGTGCCATTGCCACACCAAGCCCACTTTGTACTCACTGTAGTAATCTGTGTAAAAATGGGTTGATAAATGATTCTGGTTATGACTCCAGTTGAAGAGCTACTGTAAGAGATACTAAAATGCTAATGCTCTGCAGTGTTCGGCGTGTTGCTTTTTACCGGAGGCCATCATGTCAAATCTAAGTGTGAGGCAGAGTCGAATATAGATTAACTGTCATCCTCTTGAGAGACGCAAATGTGACCAAGACCTACTCTAGGGAAGAAAAAAAATCTGTACTTATAGACACCAGGGTGCATGAACAGTTTTCAGTAAATGAATTTATAATATATTAGATTTGCCTTCAATCCAAGAATAATATCTTGATGTGACATAGCTGTTCAATATTAGTGTTCAAATCCAAGGACTGTCACAGAGCCACAGTTGGGCCCTTGAGCAATATAAAGTGATATATTTGGGCTAAATAAAAGCGACAGCCAGAATAATACAGTACACGAAACCAAATGTAAGTGCAGAACCTCATGCCGAATTATTCTGCAATAATTTATACTCAGATCTGGGGAAGCATTAAATATGTTTAATACCACAGCACTGTTCAATTCCTGATTCTGATTGATTATAAGAACTGTATCTCACCTGTCTGTAAATATCTGCTTCTTTAATACTTCAATAATAGTCTTGCCAGTGTGGCTCTGGTGTAGGATGACTTAAGGATGACTTGTAATCTAGAATATGGGTAAAAGTCATTGCTAAAGGTAAATGCTGTCATATTATAATGGAAAATTCTTTGTGACTACCTTTGAAGTTTTGGTATAATTTAGCATTAGATAGCAAGACACAAAACTTTTTGAATGCTCAATACAAGCAACAATTTGTGCTTGAACTGTACAAAAGAATAAACCAATAAAGAAATATCTGATGCCGTGAAAAAGTACTTACCCCATTTTTTATTTTTTTCATGTCTTTCCCACTTAAATGATTGAGACCATCAATCTAATTTTGATATTACACAAAGATAAGCCGAGTAAATCCTCAATGCAGTTTTTAAATAATGATTTCATTTATTAAGGGAAAAATGCTGTCCAAACCTACCTGGCCTCATGTGAAAAAGTAATTGCTCCTAAAGCTAATAAATGATTATACCACCCTTGACGGCAATAACTGCAAAAAAGCCTTTGCAATAACTTGCAAATAGTTTTTCAGATTATTAGGAGGAATTTTGGCCCACTCTTCTTTTCAGAATTGTTTTAATTCAGCCACATTGGAGAGTTTAACCTGTTTAAGGTCATACCTTTGACTAGGCTTCTCTGAAACCTGAGCTCCTGGATGAGTCGTTGTTATGCTTTTGGAGTAATTTAGGTTGGCTGGCCACTCCTGGGAAGGGTCACCACCGTTTAAAAACTGCATTTTGTATTTTTGTCTGGTTATCTTTGTGTAACATTAAAATGTGTTTAATGGTCTCTATTGTTGTAGGTCTTAAATATACAAAAAGATTTAAATAAATTTAACAGCCAAAACTTTTTTTTTTTAACTCTCATTTATGTCATGCAAAAGTCGAAAAAAGTGACTAGAACTTCCCTTATATTTAAAGTTGCTCAGCCAACTCCTACCTAACTATGCACACAAATCAAGAAAGTCAGTTTTAGTTATTGCGACTGTAGGAGTCTTTTAAGTTTATTACATTGTATGAAATTATATCAACAATATTCTATAGCAGACTTTGCAAGTACATGTAATGTGTTCTCTGTCCTTATGAAGATCCTCTGTGTGACTGAAGAAATTTTTTATTTTTTTATTTTTAATTTTACTATTTTTTTGGATTTTTTCCCTGATTTTTCTCCCTAATTTAGTAGCATCCAATTCCTCCCAGTCACGAGGAGGCTCCCACATTAAGCTTCTACCGACTGAAGAAAAATTTTATGTTCTTTTTACATTATCAATTGGTCGGTTCATGACTAGTGCATTAAATGGGCTTGCATGAACAGAAACATTGTTTCAGTGAGTTCGATTTAATTGGGATGTTTTTCTTTGCTCATTAACATGTTTCATTTTGGTTGCATCATTGCCAATACTGTGTTTGTTGCTATTGTTGCTTAAGCCAATGGCATTCATCTTTTGCTGAATTTTAGATAAGCATTATAATACCTCTGAGAACTCTTTTAATTGAAATTTCCTGATGCTTAATTGTAGTTTCTTGATGGCGAGGGCTGGTGATCACCCTGTAACGAATTTTAATTTTGACAATTTTTACTCACGAGCAAAAATGAATTCACAATCAAAGGCAAATAATTGACAAACAAACGTTTTTGTATAAACCATACCTTTCCTGCTTGGAAATATTATCATTTAAACAAATATGAGGTGCAATATGAGGTGTTTAAGTGAAAAGTTAACTGAAAATTATAAATTGTCTTTGAATGGAATCAGCCATCAAATGCAGATAGATAAATGAACAAACGGAAATACTTTGAAAGCATCTGAAAGCATTATTACAGCTCTGTAAATTTTAGATCTATTCACAGTACTCATGATTAAACAGATGAGGATTTATTAGTCATGAATTAGAGAAAGTAAGTAAAGTCGGTTGAATTTTGTGTAATTCAAAGACATGAGAGCAATCAGTAATAAATATTACAAAAGAAATTCCAAACGTCCAGATGATCCAACCACTGGGGATGAATGAGAGCACTGTTTCAGCAGTAGATGTCATTTCTTACATTAAACGGCAGCTACTGTATTTTATGGTTATATTCAGCATTCATAACCTCCCTCTTCTCCTCGTTCACGAGCCTATAGGCAAGTCATCAATCACAGCAACACACTCACATAAAGCTTTAAATTCTCTAACAAGCCATCCATAACATATCCGCCTGCTTTTGATCTCTCTTATCTTTTCGACACATTTCATGTGCTCTTTTAGTCCTGCGTGAATGAAAAGTACAGCATGTCTTTGCACCCTGGTTAGGGCTAAAAATAGAACTGTTCTTGGCACTTAGCAAAACACTTCTCTCACAAATTTATGACAAACAGCATAAGAAAAAAAAAAAGTTAGCTTATGATGAAAGAAAGTGCAAGCCTGAAATCAAATCAGCTGAGGGGGAAAAAAGGCTCCCTAGACAACTTTTTGTTTACTGTGTGTAAGATACTAATCTCTTCTACAAGGTCTTGCAATGGTTTAACCAAAAATGTCTCAAATATAATCTTGTTTTTAAATCCTTTGGAGCTTTAAGCCTCATCGCTCCATTACAATTACTGTACTTGTAGATGACATTAGTGGCGTAATGTTGAACGAGTAAGTTGTTCATCTCACCCGAAATCATTTTAAAAAAATATGCTTTGTTTAACCTGCATCCAATTCTCGAGTAAACTTTTTCATAAAGGTTTACGAAACAGCAGGACTTATTGTAATCTGTGAACATAACCAAAACCTATGTTTCATCGTATAGCTAAACACTGTAAAGTTATAACAGCAGCCAATTTGGACCCTTGGAGACATGTATTGACAATAGGAATATATGGGGGCATTTACATTAGACTGGGACTTGTGATGAAATTGAATTGTTAATGAAGGCATACAACTGATTGACATTTACAGAAGACTTCAAGCACAGTATGGTGAAACTGGTTAAAAGAAAACAGTATGTCCATGAATGACTATCCTGCAGTTCAATGCAGTCGTTCCTGTGAACAGTCACTGAGTGGAACATCTAATCCTTGAAAACTGAGAGATAACTTGGTGGATAAGACGCATCCATCTGTGGAAACTGTACACACAATCATTCATGAACACCACTTGCACATTATAGGAACTCCGCCCGGAGTTACTGCCATATCCGCTGTACAGTCCTGACCTCGCTCTTTCCTACATTTTTACTGTCGTAACTAAATGATCACTGACAGGTTAAGTAAATAACATTGATTATCTCGTTACAATGGCACCTGGAAGTGCCAACTTTGACAAGCTCCAAATTGTGATGGCTGGCTCACAGGGTCAGAGCAACTCCAAAAGTGCAGCTCTTGTCGGATGTTCCCGGTCTGCAGTGGTCAGGATCTACCAAAAGTAATCCGAGAAAGGAAAAGCAGTGAACCGGCGACAGGGTCATGGGTGGCCAAGGCTCACACTGATGCATGTGGGGAGCTAAAGCTGGCCTCTGTAGTCCGGTCCAATAGAAGAGCTACTGTAGGGACAGTAAGGAGTCAGAACACACCAAGCATTGCATTTGTAGTGTATGAGGCTGTGTAGTGACAGACCAATCAGAATAGCCATATAAAATTGCTAATTTTACAAGCAAAGAATTTGCATGTTCATTGGTTCACATTTATGTTCACTGCATTTACAAGAGCTTTAGTAACAGCCTGATCACAGTGGAAATTGTAGGAAATAACTGAGTTTGTTCTACGATATCACAGACAGATACAGTAGATTCAAAAATAATAACTCTCCTGTGAGACCAATTATAAACTGGAGTAGCTGTAGGCTGAGGAACTGTTGAGGAATATGCTGACAATGCTGACAATTTCTACCTCTGAGGGTTTTCTTCTGGTGCTTCCCTATGGTTGTACAGTAAGTGGAAGTTATTTAAGTTATCTTACTCCACTTAAACTAGTCTGGATATTTATCTCTACCCTCCCTCATCAAGGAGGCATTTCCATCACATGATCAGTGATTCCAAAAATACTCCAAACATCCCATCTGGCATCAACAAACATACTGTACCACGATCAAACACACTGAAATCATGTTTCTATTGTCCTGTTCTGATATTTGACGTGAACGTTATTATGAAGCTCTCGATCTGTAAATGCTTTGCACTGCTGCTGTCACAGGATTGGATAATTGCATGAATAGCAGGCATACAGGTGTTCCTATTAAAGTGGCTGGTGGGTGTATATACAATTCATTATTACAGTACATTCATTCAGCACCATGAATGTACCCTCTTCATGAGCGCATGTGTGGACAAAAACAAAGATATCCATTCTTTTAAATCTAAGCTCAACTCATACTGTACATAGATCACACAGTGATATTTTGGCTGAAACTCTGAACTGTTTTTAATTCCAGAACTAAACCCAAGTTTAGAGGACTATTCTCATGCTCTGGCATTCTGTTCTCCCCAGTTTGACTCTTCGATGGTGCCAGGTCGCTTTTATGTTGAGCGGAGGCTCTCGACAGCTGAGAGGCCCTCACCGTGTAATTAGCGGCTTCCATTCCGGGCCTCCTTTGTCTCCGGCTTGTCTTTAATAGCTGGTAAATTGTAATTATTATTCTAAACATTGCCGAGATGAGGTTATTGCGGGGATAAATTACTCAGTGACTTTTCCACTTTTTGCCTTGCGATGTTCTTCCACTCGAAACGGAGGATGTTGCTTAAAGAGGCGCGAGTGGAGAACCAGAACAAAGTGCTGTTCTGCAGGATGCATGGAATGCTCGTGTGTGTAGTCGACTCCAGTGTATTTTTATGTGACACAAGCAGTGTTGCAGGGTTATCAGTAAACCCCGTCACCTCCCCCTCCACACACACACACACATATGCGTGCGCACACACCGCCAGGATAACCCCTTCATGCAGGCTGGAAGAATTTGTTTGCATTTGAGCAGCTGTTGAAGTGTGAGCTTATTCATAGCAAGCTTTCATCCCGGGCGTTGTCACGTTGCCTTTGTCTCTTTTTTTGCGTCTGGACGACAGGACGGTTGGGTGTTTGTGCACAAGGGGATAAAGTTAAAGCAAAGGCAGGGCTAATTTAGAAGTTTATCTTGCAGCATTTCTGTTTTATATGTACTGTAACTACGAATTTCCACCATTAGCTTTTATTGTTATCTATTTAACATTGTTGAGTATTTCTTTTATACTGTTTTTATTTAACAAATATGACATGTGTGGAAGTACAAATAAACCTCAAAATGTTACCGCATATACAGTATTTATTTAATAGAAAATGTAAAAACTATTAATAAATAAGAGAAAGTCAGTAATGTAACAATTGATAATAAAAAAGTTGGAAAAAGCTGTACAGTAGTTCAGTATGTAGTATTGATGAATTTTGTTCAAACCTCAGTAACTCAAAAACGAGTCAAAGGTTTATATAGATCAATTGTTTAAATGCCTTTTTTTGTTTTTGTGTTGTGTAAACAATTTACAACAGAATGTTTTAAATAAGAATTTCAGCAATGCTAAAATTGATCCTGATACCATGATGCCTAGTGTTTTTTTCTTTTTTTACATTTAAGTAAGCAATAAAACAAATGGTGAAGTGCTGTTATAGGGGGAAAAAAAAAATCTTAATTCTACATCAACCTTCCAACCACTCACTTACTCACTGTCTTATCCTGCATTCAGGGTCACGGGGCCTGGAGGCTATATCCCAGGAGGCTTAGGGCACAAGGCGGGCTACACCCTGAACAGGCTACCAATCCATCACAGGGCACACACACTCATTCACACACTACAGGCAATTTGGGAAATGGCAATTAGCCTAATCTGCAGGTCTTTGGACTGTGGGAGGAAACCGACCAAGCACGGAGAGAACATGACCACAGGACCCTATGGGTGTAAGGCGACAGTGCTAACCACTACACCACCGTGCCACCTACCTTCCAACCATTACACTTAAAAATGAATGAATGAATGAATGGCACATTGTAAGTTTCATCCATTTTTTTTGTTTGATGTTGCAAAATGACCTTGGAGCAACTTGGTGATGTTTCATAATCATGAAAAAATGACAGTAGAAATCACAGCTATTGTATGCTTACCAGTGAAAGTAAGAGCATTTCCACAATGATGAGTCCTCACAGAATTGCAACTGAACAGCTAAAAAACAACAACCCCTTTTTAGTGGTCAGTTTGCTATAGAGAATAAAGAATGGACTTTGAAACAATGGAAAAAACTAATAAGGTCTGATGAGTTCGTATTCACAGTATTCCAGAGCAATGTTTGTGTCAAGGTGAGAACGGAAGCACTTGAAGCGAAGCGCCCATCATGCATAGTGGCCATTGTACAAACCTCAGGAGGCAGTGTAATGATCTGGGGTTGCTTCAGTTGGTCAGGTCTCGACTCAGCAGCATTGTGTGATAATAAAATGAAGTCAGCTGACTATGTGAATGTACTGAATGGCCAGGTTATCACATATATGTGTTTTATATATGTGGCACAGGCTTATTCCAGAATGGTTTTGGGAGCATGAGGAATAATTTTCACACGGGTTGGGCAATAATAAAAATGAATTAATTATTCAAGTGTGTGACCTCTTTTTGGCCAGGCAGTGTAACTGCTATAAACGCTGTTACTTCCTCAGGGTCTTTATGAATGAATGAATACATTTCTGTCCTTGACCATTTTTTAAAGCTTTCCCGTTAATAGTGCTGAAACTGGACACTTTCAAAAATGCTGTCTACATAAAATAAAAAAATAAAATCTTCATAGAAAACTTCAAAAAGTATAGGGTTTTTTTGTGTTATTGTACATCAGTATTTTAGCAAAGTGTGTTAATATAGACAAATAATCAACACCTTCTAACCCATCAGAGCATTCAACAATACTGTTGAACAAAAAACCCATAATAGAGACTTTACTTCTTGTTCACATTTCCCTTGAATGCAGTATGAGGGTCACCACTGTGCTCAGACGACATTACATTAATTAAGATAACAATGAACGACACAGCACCAGGGTCAAGTTAATACAGTATGGTTTTATTCATTTGTATGGCATTAATGTATGGAGCGAAATCAAAAATCACACACATGTGCCAGGCCGACACAAAGACACACCCAGGTGCAAATAAAGAAAAGGAAAAAAAAAGAGAGAGAGAGAGAGAGAGTAGTCAAGCAGTTGAACATTTCACACTCATATTTTGGCCATAGTGGAATTATCACGTTCAAGTGCAATGTCGCATGTCATAGAGCAATGCATGTGCCGTTTTATACAGTATAAAATGGTGGTTATTATGTGTTAATGTCTGGAATGAGATAATGGATAGAATACAACAAATATATAGTCGCACGGTTCAATATCTGCACACTCAGCCTCATTGCTCGCGTTCGGCGTAGTCCTTCAACCCAGCCGTGGGTTATTTCGAGCTCCCGATGAGGCGTGACACAGGAAACCTCGCTGAACCACCGAGAGATGTTTTGCATAGACGCCAAGTAGAATTCATGCAAATGACTATGTGAGGCGTTAAGGAAACATAAAAAGACGAACACGTACACAGGGTCGAGATTTACCACATCAAACGGATGAATCGGTGAGCTATCGTGGCGATGTTCTGTCCATAAGATCTGGCTTTTACAAAAATAAGTGAGTTATATTCATATATTTATTCGAATGAAAACAACTAAATCGAACAGAACTAAAACAAGGTGAACAGAAACAGTCGTGATTAGAAGAGCTACACTTGATACACGTTTATGCCTGGGTTTATGAGTCAAATCAAAGTGTTCAGTCCGGTATTGCTTTTGTGTTACACTGTCAGTGGGTGTGTGTGTGTTTATGTGTGTGAGTCAAGTCAATATGTCGCCTAGCTCAGCATGAATGCCACAGCCATTCTCGACACACACCTGAATTCTCTCTAAAAGAAAAAGGCCCGAGTTACATCTCTTGTAAGCAAAGATTGAGAATCTGAGAGTGGAAACGGTTGTTGTCATGGAAAACATCATTCGTAAAAGAAAACAGTCATAATAAATAAAATAAATAACCCATTTTCAAACAAATGTGACAAAACATTAAAAAAAAAAAAAAAACACAAAGCGAGCATTTAAACCTGTAGACTTTTTAAAAAGTTTTTTTTCTCTATTTTTTGTAATATATAGTTTAGAGCATTTAAAAAAAATGAGAAAAGTTTGTATACAGAGGCATACACAGATATCTTGTATAAAAGCTGATACAGAAGTGTTTAGCATCAGTCACCAGTGTCTCATTGTATAAAGTCTTTTTGCGGGAATATGTTGTCATCATTAATAAATAAGAGCAGACAATAGATGAGTATTAGGATTGGGAGAAATTTTCAGGTTAGGAATAAGCTATGGCTTTAGAGGCTACATCAGCCAGGAAAAAAACAAACAAACAAACAAACAAACAAACAAAAAACATAAATAGAACTATTTAAATACGCTATTGTCCTAATGTCTTAGTAAAGTCAAGTTCAGGACAAGCTATGTAACAAGCTATATCAAAACAAACAAAAAAGGATAAAGTCTCTTTTGACTACACGGCTATAACAGGTAAAAGTAGAGGGTTTCCCCGTTTTGTTTGAACAGAGGTGTGAGATTTTTTCTTTTTGTCTCTTCAAGACGAAGGTCAGTATGGTGCGAACTTCTGGCGCTCTGGTTTCTTGATTCCGTTGGCCGAAGAGATCTTGGCCGTGTAGGATGCCAGAGCGGCGTGGGCCGGAGCGGCGGCGGCTGCTGCAGCTGTGCCAGCAGGAGCTGAGAGTGCCAGGAAGGGGACAGATTTCATTCCCAGGAGGCTGGAGAGGGGGAGGGCATAGGGGGCGCCCAGGATTGGAGCGTGGGGCAGAGCGCCCATCGCTGCCAGGGCTGCGGCAGAGGACGAGGCAGGGGAGGCGGGCTGGGTGAAGCTCATGTTCAGCTCTACGGGGCTCGACATGGAGGAGGACTGGGCGGTGGATTTGGCGGTCTCTAAACTGTATAAGGAGGGGAGGGGAAGGGTGGATAGGAAGAGGTGTTGGGAAGGACAGGTGGAGGGACACGGAGAGGGGAAGGGACCCGGATGGAGAAGGGTTAGAAGGTTAAATAAAAGACATGTTAAAGAAAGAAATTTGAGAGAGAAGTCAAATAAAATAGAAGAAAACCAAAACAAAAAAGGAAAAAAAAAATCATAAGAGAGGTGTGTTTTGCTGGAGGTTGCAACAGATTATTTGAGGGGGGACCTTGGCACTCATGGGGGAGGTGCTGTTTAATTCAGGGTGATGGCTTGGGTAGGGGCTTAGGGAAAGGAAACAGAATGATTTTAAATTCATTAGGACTTCCTCAATCCACACTCGGTGGAAAAGACAGCAGATGCATCTGGCAATATGCTATCCAATGCAAATGCAACTCATGACGTGCGTTGTGTTTTCCAGCTTTTAGGGAATATTCAGAATTTGTCATACAGCAAGGTCAATGGGTGATATGAAAAAACGGGGTGTGTTCAATATGCAGAAGGTTCTGATGCAATGCTCTGTAAATGCTGCATCTTTTGAAGGATGGGTGGCGTCCTTAGACTGAGTTTTGAGACATGAATAAAACCAGCTGGGTGAAAGCGGTTGATTTCATCGATTTGATAATGAAACATTGGCGAACTAGAAGACTATGGATTCAATGCCTGGAGACCCTGCTTTACTCTATTTTTCCCCCTTACTGTATAACAAGGAAGCAGTTTGACTTAAACCGCCATTCAAGAATTTTATGCTTATTAGACGTATACCAATTTTTTATTATTTTACCAATAAAAATTTTTTAGTTTTCCGAGCTACAAGTCTACTAAAAATTATATTAAATAGAAGTTTATCACCAAAGGTCACCAGGTACCACAACGAAGCCGTAACGGCTTCTCGAGTCTCCCATGTTTAAAAATTACTAACTTCGATTTGATGCGATAGACTTTAAGAGTAAACTACAATGAATTCAGAAATAAATTTTAATCACACTATTCAGTTTCACCTAGATGAAGACGTGTTCCCTTTTTCCCCCCATGTCTGTAAAAAATGTGTTTCCTCAGGCAGCGCAGTTACTAATTTTGACGGTGTACCTGGTGCCAAAACAACCCACCGAAGACCATAACCAGATGCATTCGAATATCTGCAAACGAAATTCGGACTGATACGAAGCTTGTCTTGAAAAGCAAGGAGGTTATGTCGGAAATTTTTTTACTGTAACCAATTAAATGTAGTTAATCTAAATAAATTCTACCACCAGTGTGTGGATAATTTTTGACTCACCCTCATATATGTAATCAAATTTTTTTGAGTTTAAAGTAACTTTGGAGTTTTGCTAGATGGGATATTGATGTCCTGTATCTCAAAAAAATGTCTCTCGTGTGTGTGTAAAACTGGACAGCGACAATACAATCGTGTGTAACGGATTACACTTGGCGCATGGGGAAAATTGTGTACATTTTAAATCAGACACAAGTCAAATAAAACTCAGACGAGCCCAACATATATTGAAATCTAACAGGAATTCGAAAACTTTAAATGAAATTCGAAACGAAATAAAAAGCGGCTTATTAAGAAGACTGACCCTGCACCAGTCTGCTTGTTGAACACACCTGGGACGAGCCTCCGTTTCTTTATAAGTCATTCTGTATACAGTACTTGCCGATTCAGGATGGAGGCTAAGAAATATCCCACTGACATTTGATTATGTCTTTGAATATGAGTGTCTCCAGCAATGTGTGGCGAAAAATGTAAAAAACTGTCAGAATTTCAGTCAGAATAAAGGAAACATTTCTATGCTGTAGTGCACTGTAATCAGTTTACAGCAAACAAGCATCGTATCACATCTTATTCAATTTCACTGATTCAGGCTGATCCATCATAAATGATTAGTTATTCAGCTCTAGATTTTGATTTACGCCTTCATGCTATGTCTTAAAGACAGTTGATTATTTTCGTTCACTTGAGTTAAGCATGAAATTTAAGTTGTCAGGTTACATTTAAGCTGATGCTGACAGGAGAGCAGTACAACAATTAATAGGGCATGGTGTTCGGAAACCGATGCCTGTATTGTCTGACTCCAAATTTAATCGATTTGAATTTCAGTCTCATAGAAGTAAAATGAAAATGCAGTCTCTTAACACTAACAAGCAAGAACCTTAATTCCTCAGTTAAGTGTTTAGTTTTTCAATCTTGTTCTCAACACTGGAGCCTCAAAGTTGTTCTTATACCATTCTAAGACAGGTTCTTTTTTTCTTTCTAAAATCAGCTTCACTCAAAACAAGCCTGATCTAAGAGTGTTTCCCCACTGCACATTCACAAAGCAGAACTGAACAATATTTTGAACAGAGCTGCTGCTATTATAAAAGATATGTGAAACTGCCACAGTGCAATTTTTCTTGAAAACCAATGATGACATTTTCGAATCCAGCTGTTTTGTTACTGATGAAAAGGCTCATTGAGAAAAAGGTTTTCAAATATCCTAAACAAAATGAGAAAACATTCTCATTATAATAACATTAGTCGCCACCTCATTTTATGAAAATGATGCAGAATGGAAATAAGCTTGTAAAGAGAGTTCAAGTCAAGCCAGGACATTTGATGTGATGTGCAGAACAACTGAACATATTTATGAGAGTAAAAACTCTCTTTATTTCTCTATATAATCCCTTGCTACGCTAATGCACTTATTCCAGTGTTTCACTAGTGCTTAAATACCATTAATACAGAATTTTTCTCTCATGAAACGCTGGCCTCCCAGGAGCTCCTTTAATGGCCCGAACATCTGTAAATGCTTGGAGCGAGGTCAAAACTATACGGGGGATGTGGCCATAATTCCCAGCCGAGTTTGTGTGACATGCAAGTGGTGTTCATTAATGATTGTGTGTACAGTACACACAGACACATCTCTTCTGAAAGCTGGCAACGAGCCAATTTTCAGAAATCAGACGTTCCACTCACTGAATATTTACAGGAACGACTGCAGTGGGCTCCATGACACCTCGGCTGGGATCGCCATTCACAGGCCTTTTTAAAAATGTTCGAAAGGTTTACTACGGCTAAGAGTCTCATCACTGTACTGTGCTTGAAGTCTTCTGTAAACGTCATTCGGGTTTATGCCTTCAGTCGCAAGAAATTTCATAATTTCTGCAGTCCTGCTTTGACTTAAAACGCCCTTCATAACTGCATCTTGTATTATAGAAAACAAATATATTTTTCGTAGATTTGGGCTGCACAAACACTGTGCAGGTGTTTTAAGAGAAATTAAAAACTGGATGAGGCTTTGAGCTACTGCCAAGCTGCCACTTAACCATACTGTACAACCAAGCAATCACTGTTTTTCTTTCTTTCCCATTTTAACAATGTTAATCCTTGATGGTCACTTGTGGGTGATCCTATCTTTAGTTTATTGCTGATTGTTCCTGCTACGGCCAGGCTAGTCATATACCCACACGAGCTAGCTATGGAAAGTATATAAAGCCGCCCACATCAGATTTCTTCCCACTAAAAATAAAGCAATGAAGAGAACTGTGGAGATGCTTATGCATAAAATGCATCCATGCGGTGCGTCACTGTAAGAGTTTCAAACAGGGCCTGAAATAATGTTTTGCTTTTCTTTCATACGTTTTTGCCTCCACCTATTTTACTGGCTTAAACGGCAAAACCATGTTCTAGTTTGGGAAAATCTAATATTTTAAGCTTAAAGATGAACTGGCTCAGAAGGTGCGAGTAGGAATGAATATGCAGGAAGAGTAAAATACAGATAATGTTTCATAGTAATGGGGAAAAGAGACTTTACACCTATTAATAACCAAATTCATCCACTGCTCATTAGGATGAAGTATATCTATCTTTGTTCTGTTGCTTGCTCAACCTGCATTGCTAACGAATGCTACGGTCCACCATCATTCACTGAAAATGAACGGCTTGTAGCATTGTTGCATTGCTGCAAAAACAGTGGTGCAAGCTCTATCCTGTAGTATCTTAAGCCAGTACCAAAAGCCATACAAGTGCAACCTACAGTATGGTTGTGGATTTGGCTAAAAATTCTAGTGTTTTGTGCAGTGGAGAAAACACCCTGGGGTAATATCAAAGATATGATATTATTAATTTGCATACTGGGAAAGATGACTACTAATGCCTTAGCTCCAGTAAAGCAGCCAAGCTTGTGGTGCTTACCAGGACGTGATGAGGTACTGAGCTAGGTTGATGCTGATGGGAGAGCCTGTGATGGTGACGTGTCTGTCACTGGTGCTGTCTAGCTGACTGCCAATCTTGATCTGAGCACCGGACACCTGGCGGATCTCGTTGATTTTTGTACCTTGCCTGCCGATGATGGAACCGATCAGCTGTGAGGACAGAGGAGAAGCAATGACAAACAAAATGAAGGTGATTGTTATGTGACAAGTTACGACAGAAGTTGTAAGTGTTAACCAAATGAGTTACCATTTGTGCTGGTAGGTGGATTCTGCATGTTGTAAATGTTGGTGGTCAGCCAACAAACATGAACATTAAAAGGATAGTTTGGATTTTTTTAAAACTCTGTCTTATATACAAGTACATTACCATAGGTCTTGGTCATTATAAATTTTCCTGCTCTGCACACTGACCGTGAAGGTTGTCACCCGGAACGCAAATACAATGTAAAAAATGGGGGCCAAATTCCACAACTCTCATTCCATGCAAGAATGCATTTCAAAGTTCAGATTAATTTTTCTTTCAATCTTGTACCACACGGTTACTTCCAGTGAAAGAAAAAACATAAGTTTGTCCAACACTGTAATACACCACTTTGATTTATTCCAGTTTTATTTCAAAATTATAATAACATAGACCTATGGCAACGTACTGTACTTATACACACATATCGACTTTGATGTGAAAAAAAAATCCGAACTATCCCTTTAAGTGCATGAGTTTTCTGTTGCTCTAGTGAAAGTAACTGAATATGATTTTTATGACATTGCAAAGTTCATATTTCATTAAGTGCATCCTGGTCATTTGGGAACCGTATGTGGTTCTGAACTTGTCAGAGGAGTGATGTCAGCACTATAGACAGTACAGCAGAGAAAGCTGAGTGTGACATTTTTCAATAACTGTGAGGTCCCTGGTTCAATGAGAGATTCCTTCGGCCAGGAACTGACGGATAAGAAAAAGCAGCTTCAGGTTTGAGATTTCGAGAAAATTATGTCATCAATCATGAAACTCTAAAAAAAAAAAAAATACAAATAAAAAAAATACACTGAACACTTGGCAGCCTGGTTATGGCTATATGGGTCTATTATTTAGTATGTAGTAAGTGGTTCTGAATTTAATGAGTTCGCAACATACCATTAACACGAAAATTAAAAGTTTTATTTTTAAAAGTATGTGGTCCTTGATTAAGAAAATAATTCTGAAGGGTTTTTTTTCTCCTTACAATCATTAACTTTGATTCCTATTTCAAGCATTTTATCATCACCCCGAAATAGCACTGTATCACAGAACCCTTTGGCAATGTTTTGGCACACTGCTATAAAACTCGAGTACATCTGTTAACCCACAGTGCTTTGCAGCGTGAAGCAGATAGCCTGTCAAGTGTAGTCCAAAAACTCCTCAATCTGCGTTCAACTGCAGACGTCAAATCGTGTTGAATAAGACGCCTTGGCTGGATGCGCGTCGCCTGTCTGTGCCGTTAAAAAGCTATTGATCTCGAAACTCTAGATCGAAGCCTAGATCAAATTCGAGGTTTTGTCTGACAGCCATCCGAAGCTTGGGGTCTAAAGTGAAGACTCTATAAGATGCCTAGGGTATAATGTCAGGCTCGGACAATGAAAAAGTGACTCCCATGCAGATGTGTTGGCGGCCTGGCATTCGTTTGACAGACAGCTCCTTCTTTTGATTTCTCTCACCCACTCCGTCGCTGCATTCCTCCATTTCGCTGCGAGGAGCTGAGTGTGTTTCTGTGTGTGTTTTACCCACAGAACATTCCTTTCCTCACAAGTCATATGGCTGCTGCAGCTCCTGATTTGTCACACTGCTCTCCCTGGTGCCTGAGGCTATTAATGGCTCGGCTGATTATGTCGGTGTCTAAGTGTTTGGTGGAAGTCCTCCAGGTCTTTCAACCACCCGGGTACAGTCCATCCCCATCCAGAGCTTTTATGAAGTTCTGAATTATTCATCCACCCATCTTCAAGATGCAATAAACAGCAGGTTCCACTCCCATTTTTATTTTCTTAGCAAAAGTGTGCAATCTCAAAACTTTTGATATCACTCGTCATATATATATATTCCATATTGCCACTATGGAAGCAAATGACATCAGTATGGATAAATCCTGCTTAAGTCCAAAGATAGCATAAGCTCTATTTTTGACTGGCCTTTATAATGAAAAAAAAAAAAAAAGGGAGATGAAGAAGGTCGTGGCTCAGCAAAGACCAGGCCGCTCCCGCTGATCCTGCAGGTCTTGGCCAGGCCTCGGACTTAGAGACGTGGTGTCTGTGCCACTGCGTTCCCAAGCACCGGCTCTGATCCTTGTCTAATTGCCACGTGTTGGTGAAGACTTGGTGGGGAGGGCTGCAGTGAAGAATGAGCTCCTCTAGAGAGGAAGATGTGATTGCTTGTGATAAACAACTTCCTTCTGCCAGGCATTTGATGTCTGTTTGATCTCGCCTTGCTGCAGAATCACTACTCTGTGAGGCCATTTCAATAATAAATGCAATGTTTTCTCTCTGCTCATAGCATTTTTGAGGGGAATAGGAATATCAAAATGGAATATCAAAATGCACACATTTGGTCCTGTTTGAAGAGACAAGCAAGTTCTTTGAAGCCTGCGACACATTTGCAAAGGTATACAAATGTGGAAATAGAAGATGCATTAGGTGGAGTTCATGTACTATATTTATAATTTTACAATGATTTTAATTTGAATACTAGATATTAGAAGTGCTACTGTATATAGGGCTGCACAGTAATAATTTGGCAATTGTTCCATAGATAAAAACTTAAGATCATGAGAAAAAATTGGCCAAAAAATAAATAAAAATAAAAACCACAATTCCCCAAAAAAGAAAAGAAACTTCCATCCCGTATTAGTATTTTAACGCACAACAATGTTCTGGTTCATCGGAAACTGTTCATTCATTTTCTATAACAGCAGCAATAACAGTTTTTCCAGGTGCAATAACATCACAGGTGTGTATAATTAATGCACTTGTTAATCGCTGTGATCGCTTCATCACCTCTAATTCACAAACGCTAATTCACTTGTATGGCAGAAGGCGGCACAGTCGCGTAATGGTTAGCACTGTGACCTCACACGTCCTGGTTTAAGGTTCGATTCCCGCTGTGTGTGTCATGCACACGCAATCTGCGGCCGGCACTAGGACCCGGAAGTAAGACGGTCGCATACCAGGAAGTATAAGAGGAG
>JAQQZT010000016.1:8621274-8637930 GCA_030068275.1 Clarias platycephalus | reverse complement strand
TGTGTGTGTGTGTGTGTGTGTGTGTGTGTGTGTGTGTGTGTGTGTGTGTGTGTGTGTGTGCCCTGCGATTGATTGGCACCCTGTCCAAAGTGTACTCTGACTCATGCCCAAAGTTAATAAATAACGCTTCATATTAAAATTTCATATCTGACATTTTTAAAAGAAGTCTCCAATGTCAGCGTGTTGTAACAGTCACTGCTCAGAAAGACAGAAGACAAATTGTGTCATGGATTCTCTATAACATGCCTTACTTTTATTATTACTGTATTATTATTATGCTAGTTTTTTTGTTTTGCATTGTTAACTTCAGGAGAAAGCAAACATCTAGCTAAAGCTTGTATAAATTATAACTTGTTTCATGGATGTTAGATAAGAAATACTGTAAACGGCTATAACTCGCTGTAAGCGAATGTTGCGTTGTCCTTGAAACGTCATTCCTCACACTTGTTCACTTGTCTCATAACAATTCCAAGAATTCCTTCTGCTGTGAGCCACAACTAATAAAAACCCAACACTGAATAACAAAGGATCCTCCTCCCTGCCCAAGCCGAGGCCCTTAAAATAGAAAAGCATGCGATGCACCATTGCGGATTTATGAACACGGGCGGGTGTTGCAGGAGCCCTTGGCCAGGTCAGGAGCCAGTGGATTAATCTAGTGAGCTCAGAGAGAGAGAGCGAGAGAGAGATCAGGGTAGGGGGAGCCCCAGTGCGAAGCCATGACACACACATTGATGTTCTCCGAGCTCAGGATGAGGGCTTGCTTTTATTTACCCCTCTGTTTTGACAGCCGGGGTGAGAAAAGTACGTCAGCTGCCCTGACGACATTGAACACAACCGAAGCTCCTTTGAGAGAAGCAAGGCAAAAAGAAAGGTGGATAGACAGATGGATGAATGGATAGACGGCTCTTTGTCTCGACAGGTTACATAACGCAATATGAAAAGCCAGATGAAGGATACTGGCCTGCCTTTAAGGGCTGCGTTGCACTTTTATGAGTTATGAGCAGCTAGAAGCCCACGGGTGTTCGTCAACGTGTCTTCAGAGTTAATATATTAAACTCACCCACCACAGCATATACAAACTTCTGATTTAATGCTACCTGGTGGATTCGATACTGCTTATCACTACATGTGCTGAATCCTTCTCCTGATTCTATATTGAGCAGGAGTGTCCAAGGACTACGAACATGCTCCTTTAACGAAAAGTTGGAACAGATGTCCTATGGACTGCATTCTTTTAAAACTACCTCCTCAACTCGTATACCGGGTTATGCGTAAATTAAAGCTCTGCTTTAAGAACACATGGCTGCAATTTCAATCTTCCCAAATTGCAGACATAGTGAAGACAGCCTGCCTCATTAGCTAAGACTGTGACTAAATTACGGCTGTCAAAATTAAGCCGTAAACGCACAGCACGCACTGGTTGTTGTGATCAAAATGTGTGAGGGAGCAAGTGTGCAGCTCTTACGTCGTTTGGAATGAGGAGCTCCTGTGATGCCGTCTGAGCGGTGGACTCCATGCCTGCAGAGAAAGAAGAGAAAGATGAATTTAGCCAAGCTCAAGAGAACTTGATTGTATTTTTTCCATCACAAAACAATTCCTGCTTTCCTTTGCACTTCCAATTGCTCATTACTTCAAATTTACTTGAAGATGATTTTTTGGGCTTTTAATGGAATATGATGGATGCCAGTCTTTCTTATTTCTGCCCAATCAAGTGAAAGAAACAATCAGCTACTCTGAAGCCTTCATTTGATGAAGTTTATTGGGGATGTGATTTATTTGTCTTGATTTTCACAACATTGAAGAAACCTTCCTCAGTTTAATACTCTAGACAAGGAGTACATAATATGTAAAAATTGGGTTCTTTAGGCAAAAAGGCACTTTGACCCTATCTGCTGCCCAACCTGGATGCTACTACTTGCATTCCAGTAAAAGCGACCTACGTCTCCACTTCCGCACATCTTATCTAAGCTGGGCCCTGAGCCAGGTCTCTTAGCCGTCAGAAGCTCTTTTTAATAGACTGAAACACTGGCTTGACTGATGAGCTTTTTACCTACAACATAATCGAATTCCGCAGCCATCTCGCAAGAGGGATACGCTCTCCAGGCTTCGGTAGCAAGAGGGGGGGCTACCATTGTGCTCTCTTCCGATGCACGGAAATTGCTTTGAGGCTTTTCCCCCCTCCCGTTCGTTCACCAAGTCAAAGTGCTTATTTACCATAATGCTTAAAGGGCTTGCTCATGCAAAAACCCTAGCTTCTAAACCAATACACTTGGATCCCTAGACATGGTGAGAGATGTCCCAGAATTGATGGACAAGAAGGGGGTAATATCCTACATCTGCAGGTGTCAGGGGAATGAGAAGATCCTTTTACTTGGAGGGAATTTGAAATATGCTTTAAAAGTCTCCGGTGCTTACTGTGAAATCCCAGCTAGATTTGGCCCTATTTCACCGCGGTCTAATCTACACATACCATATGGGCCTGGAGTGCAGGTGCAGTGGCTAGTATTGGATGGACACTTGCTGCGAGGTCTATTTGATCTACGTTCCTGTTCCCCAGTGTTTCACCGTCAGATGACTTCTGAGGATACTGGCATCCATGACATTTTATGTGATCGTGAATCTGAGAGGTATACAGTACAATTCGATTTCTGGAGAGACTATGAGTGGAGACTAGTAGAGACATATATAGTAGCGACCACTATGAGCTTCACACTGAAAGAGGCAAAGTACTGTCCAACCTTCCAACTGGTAGACGTTCTGAATTTAATTTTACTTGAAATACTATTCTTTTTTTTCCTTGCTGCTTACCAAAGCTGGTTGAACCTACCAGGCATGACGGCTGTAGCTGCTGGCTGAGCAATTGGTGTCAGACCCTGCTGCATGGACAACTGGTGCAGCTTGGCCAGCTGATGATCAAGACAAAAATGGAAATATATTTAAATGCATCATTAAATAATGATGGTGAAGTGCTAGAAGGCCAAATGAGAAAATACTATTTGACAAGGATTTTGTCAGTGAAACAGTAAAATAATATATTAATTGAGCTATTTATGTGGCCACCTTGTCTTTAGAAAACATCCTATTTAGAGAACTAAAGCAACATAAGGAAAATTATACACCAATCAGCTACAACACTAACACCAACGTGAGGGGAATTGAATAACATTGATTATCAATTATATAAAAGTAAACTGGTGACAGAGCAATGCTTAGGCTGTCTTGTCAGATGCCACAGAAAAGCCAATGTTGTTTCATGTCAGATGGGTTTCAGAACACCCAGTGCATTACAGATCGCTGTGAGGTTTAGCAGGCAAAGAGTTCAAGGTTGAATTTGTCCGGCCTCCAAATTCCCCAGATCTCAATCCGACTGAGTATACATGGAATGCGCTGGACAAACAAATCCGATCCATGGAGGCCCCACCCTGCACCTAACAACCTGTAAAGAATCTGCGCCATACATCACGTATGCCATCCTGGTGCCATACTGTACATCACAGCACATCTGCAGTGTTCTTGTGCATTTCATGCTTGGAGGGGTCAGAACTGTTCTGGGGCAAACCATGGTGGTTTTAATGTTAATGGTTTTGCATGTTATAGCTAATTGGTCTAAAAGTCTAAATAGACATATTTTAAAACTAGACACTCAACTTTTGAATTCAAGGGGCAAAAGGTTCCATACGCACATACAGGTAGCAGAACCTCAATAATAACATGTTAGGATCTGAGGTGTGAGAACCCACTGGATCATGAAACAACCTTTGTTTTAGATAGTTCTTCAAATACAAATAATCCTAGTTCCATTAGAAATAAAAATGTTCCTCCAACAAATGTTTCCATTATGTGGATGGAGTTATCTGGTTGAAAAATACCCCTCCTTTTATTCGAAAGAATCATGGACCAAAATATATTCTATAGAAAAGCAAATCGAATGGATTCTTCTAGAACTTTTAATTATTCTTCTGCCTGAGACAATCCTATATCATTTGAAGCATTCAAGTATAACCCCTTTAGAAAGCAAAGACCTTCCCAAAAAAGAGGTTTGCAGTATATTATAACTACTAAATAAGTCACGAAAATATGTACAGTATATACACAATTGAATAACAGGTTGGTGTTAGATTTTGCTAGATTTTTGTCTGAAACATTTCGCAAGTTGTAAACATACAGTATCTACAGTAATATTTAGAACCTTCAGAAATGATTAACAAATTTTCACAATACTACATTATTGCCTGTTGGCTGAATTTACATGAATTAATATACTGTACATTAGACATCTCATTAAATTCACATTGTAAGCTTGGAAGAAGGACAAGAACATCCTCAGCTCTTACCTCTGAATGTGGAATGCCATATTGGTTCTGTACAGTGTATGCCTGCAAAAGAAAGAAACGGAAGTGTTTTTTTTTAAGGAGACACTTTTCATGTCTATCACCTACATGTCTTGAAGTCACACCTGAACCACTCCCATCAGTGGAGCTCAAAGCTTCAAAATGGGGAAGTGTCTCTGTAGAGGTTCACTTTCGAAAAAACAAAGAACTCGCGAGCTCGGCCTTGGCATTAAAGAGAATGCGAGGCTCAGTTAGCGGAGTGCTAAAGACAGCGCTACGCTATATTCCCAGAGGCTCTCTTGTATAAGCCTGTTTAAAAGTTTAAACATACTGCAGAAGAAGAGTGGGAGGGAGAGCAAGAAAAGGAAAAGGGGAAAACAAGACAGGCGGCAGGAAGACAACATGAGAGAAAAGGGAAGAAAATGCAAGAAGCTTGTGATGCACAAATTATAGGTCATGCCAGAGGAAAACCCGGGTTGCCTTCTTCAGTGCAGTTTAATATGAGCAATTGTTCATAGGGTTTTAGAGAAAAAGTGCTCTAGGGGAAAAAGAAAAAAAAAAAAAAAAAAAAAGAGTTCTTCCCTCCAATTTTCTCTGTGCTTTCTTCTTTAATTAATTTCTTTTTGACATATGCTCTGTACCAGTGATAGAATCATCTAATTCGGTAAACCTTGTAGGAAAAATTCTGTAAATGTTGAACTATGGCCTCGCACCTCAAGGGTTAAGGGTTTGACTCCTACAGTACCTCTGATCTGTGTGTATGGCGTTTGTGTGTTCTCCCTGTGCTTGGTGAGCTTCCTCCAGGGACTCCCACAGTCCAAAAAATGCCCAAATTGTTAAAATCTTGTGCCTAAAATTGTGCCCAAAGTCGAGGCCGCTGTGACGCCAATTTCATCTATCCCAAGTCCAAAAATATGGTATAATTCTAGGATAGCGCATCATCCGAAAGGCTTATTACTATCAATAGTGACTTAGGTTGTTGCCATGAATTATGCTCTATGCTAACTCATATTTATTAACCAGTTTTTTTCTTTACCTGTCTAAGTTAAAGAAAGTTAGGGACCGAAAAAAAGAACACACCATAATATACCATAATATTATCCTAATACTTCAGACCTGGTAGGCAACATAGGACTTTATAGAGTACCATGGTAGGCACTGTGGGTACCGTGGTAATATTATGGTGTGTACCACAATACCTTATTACTTATTGTGTACACATAGTGGCTAACAAAGTTCAGCACATAGGACCTCCGAGACAGGACTGTATCGAGGCACAGATCTGGGGGAAGAGTATAGAAAAATGTCTGCAGCATTGAAGGTCCCAATGAGCACACTGGCCAAATTGAGTGATCAGAGGAGAAGGGCCTCTGTGGGAACATGTTGCACCTAAGTTCAATTTTGAGTGTCATGGCAAAGACTGTGCATACCTGTGATTTAAAAATTTTTTTATTTTTATTTAAGCCATTTTGGAACAAGGCTGTAACATAAAATGTGGAAAAGTGAAACGCTGTGAATACTTTACGGATGCACTGTATACCATGGTAAAGTTTCGTATGGGTTTCAAGCTCTCATAAACAGTATCTAACACATTTATAGCTTCTTCATTAGCGAGAGATGATAAGGCTCCCCAGGTTCCCTACCATTTTATCTGACTTTATGGACAGGTTAAACAAAAAGCTTTTTGTATCACATCCCTTGTTTATTCTGTGTTTGCTATTTCTCTCTCTCTCTGTGCGTGTGTGTGTGATTACTCAGGTCATATGCCTCCCCTGTTTTTAGCCCTAGTCAGATAAGAACATCAATAATAACACACTAAGCCTTAGAGCTAACCCCCAATCCCCCCACCCCCACACACACACACGCGCACGCACACGGCGAGAGATACATGGGGCACCTGTCCTTGATATTCAGCGCCCCATGGCTCTCAGGGTGCTAAGCTGCTGACTGTGGAATGGCTGATTTTATCGCTAAGCAGGCATGTAACACTGAACGTCCTAATATTGAAGATGATAATAAAGTCCACATAGTCCTAGCATACAAGCTGTCCTTGGGTTGGTGGTTCAGCTAAAGGTAAAGATATAATATTAACAATTAACTTTAGTTACTGTTCTAAATGTACAGTAAATATATTACAGTATAAGTTAATTAACTATTTGTTAATTATTCCGGTGATACTGGATAGCCAAATTAAACTAAAGCTACACCCTTGTTGACTCAGGGATGCCTGATAAGGTTAAGACTACACATTAGAAAGATGCAAGGTCAAATCACAGAACTACTAAGCTGGCAGAATAGGTTTTAGTGAAAAAAGGAGTCAGTTTGGTTCACCACTGCATCTGGTCAATGAAGAGCAGGGCTAGCTTGGTGGTTAGGAAGGTTCAAACCCGAGCACCATCAAGATGCCACTGTTGGGCCATTGATTATACTGCTCATATGTGTAATGAGATAAAAAAAAAATCTAAGTTGCTCTGGATAAGAACAACTGCCTTTAATAAACCTTCTTTTAGCTGCTCCTATCAAGGGGTCTCCACATCAGACCATCCAATGTGTGCGCAACTTGGCACGCGGGATTCCCTTCCTGACAAAATCCTCCCATTTTTCTTATTGGGCTTTGGACCAGAACTGCATTCAGTGGCTGGGTACTATAGAGTAGTGGCGTCGGCAACATCGGCGTGGATCTCAAACCCAGATCTCAGGTCCTAGGGCCTTAGATGCCTAAACTACCACACCCCAAGGACTCCCATGACCCTGTACAAAATAAACGGTATAGAGAATGAATAAATTCCTCTCCTATATTGTGGTCTGTTACATAATATTTTTTTAAATTCAAAGTACTTCAGCAAATGTCAACAAATGCTATTTAGATGTGGCGTGTGTGTCCTTAATTTTCCTGGAAATGACATTTGTTAGCATACACACTCAAAGAAAATCAGTATTTCTGGTATTTTCCTACACCTGTAATACATTTTTTTTGTGCTCAGGTTGGGGTATGCAAACATTTACGCACAACTTGAGGCATAACTTGAGGCGTTCAGTTATGCTACATTACACTACAATGCTTCATATATAAAACACCAAAAAAGAGTTGTGTGGTCGTGAAGCACAGCAGCAATCCAAAAAAGGAGCTTGGCCTCTTTTCACAGAGTTGTAAACAAACCTAATAAGAATGCTAAATCGCTACATACCTCTAGGGCAAAATACTGAAAATTACGTGATATGCTTGCAGATGCTTTAAAAAAAATCATTCTCAAGGACTTGAGGTACACTTCAGCCAAAATAATAAATACATAAATAAATAAATAATCTTACCATTACTGCCCCTACACCTGAAGTTAGCTTTTGCAGGTACAAGGCTAGTATGGCTAATATGTAAGAAAAACAATTAGCCACTAGACTTTGTGGGAATGATATGGCTAAATCATTATCCTCTCATTTCAAAATGTTTATTATATTTTCCTAAGTGGTTTCTGACACCCTGTGATAGTGTCTAGAAATATGAATTAAAAACTAAAACAACAGCTAAATCAGTGGTGGCAGCCATTTTTTCTTCATTTCTTTGTGTAAAAGCACACTGTTCTTGAGCACACGTCCTAACAGGACCAAGTGATATAGAAATGTGGGCTAGAAGTAATATCCATGAAGATATGGTTTCACTTCGATTGTACAAGCATGAGTCAAAAACTATCCGCACTCTGATTATACTAAAACTTCTGTTGGCTTAACTGCATCATCAACGCTTTGCATTCAAGGCAACTGTCTCTCCAGTCACTGCTGTGCAGGTGTGAATGTGATACATCAGTTCATTTTTCAAAATAACTAAATTTGGACAGAGGCAGGTGAAAGCCTCTTAAAGAGAGTCATTAAAGGTGACGAGACATGTAAACCAACAACTGGAAAACTGATGCTTTTCTGGTATTCTCAAAGGCTAGTGGTCCTTCGGCTGCTCCCGGCAAGGGGTCGCCACAGCGGACAATCTGGTCTTCCCATACAAGCTTGGCACATGTTTTAGGCCTTCCTGACGCAATCCTCCCATTTTATCCAGGCTTGGGACCGGCACTGCATCCACTGGCTGGGGTTTGAGCAAATCTGGGCCTTCCGCATGGCAGGTTAAACACCTACCACTGAACCACCAGTGCCCTGGTATTCTCAAAGGCTAGTATTGCAACATTATCAGGAAAAAGGTTTAACAATAAACAGTACTCATTACATTGAGATGTTTATTGAAAACCTGAAGCCTAAACTTCGATTAAAAACAGAGAACGACTATCCAAGGGTATCGTGATCTTAAAATGACATGTATTGTCATATCAATGACAATGCACGACATTTCATTTTGAGGTGTTAAAGCATCCTCCCTATACTCCTGATCTTGCTCCATCAGACTTTCACCTGTTTACTCCCCTGAAAGCATCCAAATGAGGATGAAGATTCTGTTCTGATTTAAATTTTGTTACACACATTTTAACATTTATTGTATAATATTTTGTATTTGTTAGCAATATTAGCCTTGAAGCACTTTCATAATAATAAAGCCATGCACAAACAAAAAAAAAACTTAAGGAAAATGAAAACAAAAGGAAATAAGAGGGAGTTTTTGTGCAGATGTTCTCCCTGGCTCAAGAGCAAGTCTGGTTGCAACATGCGACATGTAGCATGGCAGGAGCACAAAGCCTGTCTCCATGCATTGAGGCAGTACTGCTTAAAAAATATCGTAAAAGAAGATGCGGCGGCAATTAAGCTAGTCGCCCGTCTGATGTCCGTTATTAACATGATACTCACTTGTTGCAGATCCAGAGCTCCCTGAGCCACTGAGAAAAGAGGGTGAGACCCAAACTCAGAAGCTTCGTAAACCTTAAAGAGGCAGACGGGGACAGAGACACACAAACCAAGGCTTTCATTTGCATATGATTTACTACAAGCCAAAATTTTTTTAACCACAAAAAAAAAAGTACATTTGTATGATGGTCATACAAAGTAAAGCAGAAAAGAGGCTAGACATTTATCCTATTGATAAACATTTATCTTGCAGTTGTAATGATAGGATAGGGCAATGCATCAAAGCTGTGTATGTTAAACTCCTTGCTTCTCCAATTAATTTCTTGACTTGAGTGAGTGACTTGAAAAGCAGTTTTTAATGATCGTGAATATTCATGAGCCTGATTGATTTTAACCTAAGCACCTATAAGAGTGCTGCTAATGAACAGTCGCGCCAGGGTGAATAAATATTACAGCCGTTCCACTTTAGCTTAAATGATAAGCTACTGTAGAGTGATGCGCTAGATGATTCAGGGTGTTAAATGATTACAGAAGAGTTAATGCAAGATGAAAAGTGTGTTTGTGGATAGTAGTAATCACACTAATAGGCTCACAAAGGGAATGATAAGTACTCTTAGGGATTCAGGTAACATAACACTTCAGGATATTCTGTTCAAGACAAACCGGTACTTTTGTTTTTTGCAGAATAACAAAACAGTTATGAGCGTTAGAACTACCTTTATTTCTCGATATAATCCCCTGCTACACTAATGAAGTGTCCTCCCAGGAACTCCTTTAATGGACCAAATATGGTGAACTGACTTGGAGTGAGGTCAAGTCTGTATAGTCGATGTGGCAATAACTCCCTCCAAGTTTCTTTAATGTGCAAGTAGTGTACATTTCATCAAAAGGGGCAGGTTGACTTCAAGGGCCTTCTTTTCTTTACTGTTTTTTTTTTTTTTTTTAATATCCTGGAAGGTGCAGGTTTTCTCAAGGGAACACTAAAATGTAATTTCCATGTAACTATTGTAACTACATTTAAAGGTACAAAAGATAAGAGAACAGAATATCGGCTTAATCGTAATAAAATAAAATAAAAAATCATCTAAAATCAATGTTAACATTACTTACACCCAAACCCAAATATCTAAGACACTATATGTTTAGAACGGACAATGACTCAAAAGGACACCATAACATCTCCCATTGATTTATTCATTGATGCATTATTTTGTTTTGTACACTCCTCAAACAGTGTTGATTTTTGACTAACAGGGTCTATTCCAAGGCCATTTAGAGCAGTGGTTCTCATCCTTTGTGTACTGAACCCTGTGCCCTGAACATTTTAGTGTTTTCTCACCTCCCATCATGCCTCATAAGTTAAATCAAGTAATTAACAGACTTTTCTGAACAGAAGTGTGTGTGAAAGCAGGACAGGGGGTCCTACAGGACCAGGGTTGGTGGAAAAATTGTTCTAGGGTCTAGTCAATGTCTTTAAGTGAAAGAAGTAGGAATGATGTGCAGAACCCTTTTGTTAATGGGTATTGCTATGAATCAATTCTCATAATTATTCATGTTCTCATTTTACCTTTTCATTTTCTGTAACTGATACGTCATTTATACTGATATAGCACCCTCACCAGTCTCACGTTATTCCTTTCTCTTAAAATAACAAGAAAGAAAGAAACACAGATTATCTCACATCCTGAAGAGTTTCCTGTGTTAGAAAACTTGGATCTGTAAATTTGCTGTTTCCATAGCAATGTTAACCCTGACATTGGATGACATTGTTATTTGATTTGCAACGATGTTTAACGTCAGGAATAATGTTATTTTTGTAAGTTAGAATGACTTTGAATGACTTTCATAAAATGACGTTAAGATAATGTTGAATAAATGACGCAAACACAACAGTGTAAAAACAAGCAAAAAATACTATGATTTTTTTTTACATTTATGCCCATTAACACTCATTCGAACAACGTCAGACCACATCCATTGTCGCTTAGGTTTCTAACAGGGTTTACAATTTTGATCACACTACACCTTCCCAAACACTGCATGTATCTCTTGTCACGCATCTCTAAGTATTTTAATCCTACTTTTCTGTTTAATTTTCTTTATGAAATATTACCGTGAGGTGCATCTAAGCTCATCTTAGTTATGTACACATATGTACACATGTTGTTATTCTAACAGCATGTTCTCTAATGGTCCAGTGGTTAGCACATAGTGTTCCCCTGACAGTGACTGGAGAATCCCGCTCAGGCTGTTGTTTTGCTGTTCATTTGGTTTCAAAGTCTTTTTTGCAACATCATGTTAGCGGTATTTGTTCAACATTTTGCCGTCATCATTTAGGCCGTGTCCACACGTAAGAGGGTATTTTTAAAAATGCAAATGCAGTTTTGGTCGTTGAAAACTGAGCTTTTGGAAAATTCTGTCCAAAGTGAAGATTTTCCAAAACTCTGTTTTAAGTGTTGTTGTGTGGAAACGGAGATTTTGGCTTGTCGTAACGTCATCTTGTGGGCCGATGATGTCAATGTCTCTGATTTGACGTAGGCTTTGTTTATGAGAATAATTGTGCACTAGTGGACTTATGTACAGTAAACTATTGACTATATTAATGTTACTTACTGGGTTTTTTACATGCGTGTACATACACGCGCAGTTACTCACACATAACGTTAACGAACAGAGGTGCCTGAATGTATTATGAAGCTCACTGCTGCTACTGTACATACTGTACAAAACTCAAAGACACAGATGACACAGACAGCGGAGGCGGGTTTGATCGAGACCCGTCAGACTTCTACAAACGCAACCGGTAATGGCGCAGCGTTTTAAGCTTTCATGTGGAGAAAGATATTTTTTAAACGTAGGTCGTGTGTACAGAATTATTTTTAAAAATGAAGTAGAATAATCTGTGTTTTTAAAAATACCAAGCTACGTGTGGACATGGCATTAGTCAACGTTGTTCTGACGTCATTTCATTGAAGCAATTTCAAAATCAACCTAATATTAACATTGCCACCATGCCTGCCAAAAACATATATAGGTTTGTATACACCTGACTATGTGCTTTTTTTACCATCTCATTCCAGGTCAATTGACATTTTGCAGTTATACAGTAACAGCTTCCAATCCTGTGGAAAGGCTTCAGCTGTGGGGATTTTTCTTTATGCAGCTACAAGAGCATTGCTGAGACAGGCACTGATGTTAGGCAAGGAGCTCTGGGGTGCAGTCAGCGTTCCAGTTTATATCAAAGGTGTTGAGTGAAGTTGAGGTCAGGGCTCTGGAGTTGTTCCATTCCAATCTTGGCTAAACATGTTTCCATAGATTTCATATTGTGCACATTGTGATTTGTGGGAATACGTTTCGATCTCTTGAAGGAAGATTGTAATGCTAAGACTTGCAGTAATGCTGAGAAGACTCGCATAAGTGTATGATGGCATCCACATATTTTTGGATATATTGTGTATTCGATTTGAAGAGTGAGGGTCTGACTGGTGTTAGTAGTATGGCTATAAAGAGCTGCAAGTTTTCTCACCTGATTTCCAGAGAGCAGTACCGCCCCGGGTAAAGGGCTGGGGCGGTATGGAATAGTCGCACCTTTTGGAGGTGACTGTAGAAAGAAAAAAGAAAAAGAAAAGGAAGTGATTTAGACCGTGAATATTAAGCAGAACTAAATATACTGTAAAAAACAATTCTTATTTTTTCTGTTAAGCAGGGATGATCTACTAAGACTAAAATCCAGCCGAGACAGAAATCTGAGCAGACAGCCAAACATTAAAAGAGGTAATAAGATAAATAAGAGATTCCATTGAGATTAAGTGAAGCACAAGTAAATAACAACAACAAAGCCTGGTATTAATTATGAACAATAAAAGATTGTAGCAAAAGCAAGCTGCTTAAAAATAAGAAAACCCCCTATCTAAACTGAGCGGTTAGGAGGAAAATCAGTGTGTTGTTTCATGTGAAGAGATCGTCAAGGACGTTTGTTCATTGAAATGCTTGTGGTGAAGCTCATGGTAAAAATGTACTTATTTCTACATGAACAAGTCTGGGTGCTTTCACACTCCACACTTTTTACATGTAGTCCCATGGGAGGCAGGCACAAGGTGGGTGGAATGAAGCAGCTTTAAAAAAATCTACTGACTGTGTTTTTCGGTCACAAAGGAGCTTCCCAAAATAGATAAAAAAGTTTAAAAGTTCAGGAAAGTGAAGAGTGACATAAAACACTTTTTTTCAATCACCAGACCTTTCAAAACTTGCGATATGGGGTAGACAAGAAAAACAAACATTTAGGTTAAAGTGGTGGTGATAAATGTTAGTGAAAGACCATTTATCCGATGATCTGAATCAATTTCATTGCCAATATTCCAGCGTTGCAATGTACGTGGAGATAGATCTAATCTAGATTGATCACTAGAGTAGTTAAAAAGGAAATCCAAGTCAAAACAGGACATTTATTTGTATGGAATAAAAGGACACAATTATCAAATTAAATACTACTACTTCTACTATTTCTCTATATAACCCACTGCTACACTAATGCACTTATCCCATTGTTTCAATGGCGTTTGATCACCATCAAGGTAGAAATTTTTCTTAGAACGCCGGAATGCTGATCTGGCTGGCTGCTTCATGTCTGAAACGCTGGACTCCCAGGAACTTCTTTAAAGGGCCAAACTTGTAAATTAGTTTGGAGCAAGGTCATGACTGTAGATAATGACTGTGGCAATAATTCCCAGCCGAGTTCCTGGAATGTGCAAGTTATGTGATGGGCAGTGTGGGGTTGTCCTACAAAAACAGATGCCTTTAATAATCGAACCAGGTCATTATTTTATTTTCCTTTAATGGAAAGGGCTATTAAAGGAGTTCCAGGGAGACTAGATTTTCAGACATGAAGCAGACAGTCTGATCAGTTCTTCCCTATTGATGCTTTCCAAGAAATGCTGGGATAAGTGCATTAGTGTAGCAGGGGATTACTACTTTATATATAGAGAAATTAAAGAAGTTTTTACTCTTATAATGGTGTTGTTATTCTGCACGAAACAAAAGTCCTGGTTTGACTTGAACAGCCCTCATACTGTATATGATACTGTGAAAAAAATACTTTCTGTTATTAAATACATCAAAAAATACAACCTTTACATTTAAAGGTCTCATAAAAAAATTTAAATAACAGAAGCAAACAACAAACTCATTCGTCTGATAAGGAGAAAATATACAGTACAAATAAATAAATAAATAACCAAGCCAATATGATTAGATTTATAGGTTCAGAAGATGGTAGAGATGTGGTGTGGTACCAGAAGATGATGTTTCTGTCTGTTCTTTATTTCATTTCGCTGCCAAGACTCCAGACTGATGTGCCTGTATTACCTTAATGAGCAGAAATGCTGACACGCCAAACACAAATGCAACGTGCTTATCGATCAGTTCTCCATCGCATTACTTAGAAGAGGTCCATTATCTTTAAAGCAGGAAGCCATTTGCTTAGATTATTTGCCGCATATTGTTGAGACACAGGATGCTTGCTAATGGAAGAGACGTATTATACTTCGCAAAAAAAAAAAAAATGATGGTGAAACGATGATAATGAATCTTAAACAATTTTTTTTTTTTTTTTTAAATCCTCTCTACTCATTTTAGATTTAGATACTAACTTGCTGTTATACTGAAACATAACTGTTGTAATATTAAGAAAGCACAAGGTCAGCACATTTATCCATTTATATATATTTATCCATTGTATTAATCAAATTTTTATTAAGGTTTGTAATTTTAACCAGGTCAAGGAATGTATTCCTAATAAACCCATATCCAAAAATTTAGAAAACTCGAACTTTTAAGAATATACCAGGTCATACTTTACAGTCTTTGCTTCTCTAATATTCTCATATTCTTGTATAAGATATGCAGGAAAGGTTATGTGCAGAGACGGGTTATACACCCTACTGGACAGTGTAGTCTGATTATGGACATCACCACTGTATAGTTTTTATGTCTTTGACTTTCATTTCCATCTAAAAGACACCTAACTGAAGAAGTAAATACATATTTCCTTTCAGATATGCAATATGTAATATGATGTAACATACAAGCAAGAGGCAGTTTAAAAAACGAAGCTACTTACAGGATGCCTAACATAATGGTACAAATGCAAAAAGAAATTAATACATTCTGTGTGAGATATTATGGTTACTGTTAGAGAGCGGTGCTGGACTTAATCGTGCGCCTCGCTCAAGCTGAAGTTATTCAAGAAACACTGACTTATGGCCATGGTCAGAATCAGGCATAACTCTGACATGCCACATTTTAATTAATAATTCACTTTCAATCTATAATTTTGGTAGGATGGTTGTACATTTAAAATGCCTGTGTCAGTTAGTACCCCGGAATCACAGAAAATTAAGAAAAAAACTTTTTCTTCTCATGATCTTCAGGAACTTCAGGATGATGCAACTTCCTGTTGAACATGTGAAATATTTCATAACGGTGAACGTTGTGAGAAAAACATGGAGTGGGAAATAAAATGTGCATTTTTCATAACCTTGTGGAAAAATAAAATGTTTAAAACATGAGCTGTTATGGATTCATACATTAATTTTGTACAAATACGCTTTTGGGGGGTAAAGTACAATTATAGTGGAGTGGGAAAGGACAAAATTATATCTCCTGTAAATTTTTTAAAGTTAGTCATGTAGAACATATGCATAGATTGTTGTAAAAGATGCTTTACCTGTGTTTAAAATACATATCTGTAAATTCTGTATTAATGGGACATGCAATAACACTAATGGACGTCCAATGGCAAGTAATAAAATTAATTGTTTGTCAATTTGGTTGTGAATTCCACATCTCAATTGCCTTTAGTATCTACGTGATCCTGCTTTTCCAGAATAATACAATGTGCTCGAAGTAGTTTGATGTGACTTGGATCAGGCCAGGCATAGCCTCGCAGCTACTCGCTCAAGTAAAAGGAATCTGTTTAAACATTCAAAGTGTGACTCTGAATAATTTGCATCCTCGATCAGGTGAGAACAGCCAGTAAGAAGCAAGCCTGCAGCAGGACCTGGAGCTCTTCACAGTACGGAGTTTAGCACAAATGAGCTCTGACAAGTCATGCTGCCTTCTAGCCCTTTAACATTAAAAGAATGGGAGTTGGGTGCATAGTGCATGAGTAGGGGGAAAAAAAAATCTTCCTTCCACAGTAGCTCAAATACAAAGACAGTGATTTAAAAGCATATTCGTTTTGGACTTTGAGACCTGCGGTAATGAGCAGCGATAGTACCTCTGCAGCTCAGTCACAAATCTTTTTTTTCCCTGGTTTAGTGGCAGTGAACGGAAAACGCATAAAGAAATTACAAATCGGCGTGTGCACTGCAGGAGATTATTATAATAGTCCTTGTAAGTAGTGTTCTAAAAAGAAAGTTCACATTCGGGCCCATATTTCAGACAAAGCTTTTAAAGTTTTGTCAGGTTTTATAGCCGTGGTCTTTTTATTTAACTGCACTTAAAGTTCCTGCCACACACTGCGAAAACAGAATGAGTGCTTAAGTTA
>JAQQZT010000016.1:8598857-8611943 GCA_030068275.1 Clarias platycephalus | reverse complement strand
TACCCTGCCTTGTGCCCTAAGTTTCCTGGGATAGGCTCCAGGTCCCCGCGACCCTGACTACAAGGACAAAGCGGTATGGAAGATGACTGACTGACTGATTATCAATTAATTATCCAGCAGTTCGATCAGTCTACTGGCGATCCTAGAGTGCCTATATTTCCTATAACCACTGGGACGTGAGTGTTGTGCTTCCTGTTGTTTCTGAAAACCCCACCAGGGACTTTGGTTATGTGCCACTCGAGGATATCTTAAATAAAACTCATTTAAAAAACATGCATCATGCAGTTGATGTGGATCAGATCTTGACCATGCTGCAGCCTCCGAGGTTTCTATGACAACTCGTTCATTTCTGACCAGGCCGTGCAGAGTTGCAGGGAGATTCCCCACAGCTGGTTAATGAGCTGCACCATGCCATGTGTAAAAAACAAAAAGGAAATAATGGGATTGGTGTGAGAAACGAGGCAGCAATGCAAAGTTCTTGACAGAGGCCTGATCAAGGCGGAGGAGCCATTATGCGGATTCCATTTCTATGTATGGCTAAAGGTGTAGTTGAGCACATAAAAAAACTATTAATGGATTACTTAATATTTAAAATAAAGCCTGACGAGTGAAATTTATGGGGTTCAAGTCAAACTGGGACTTGTGAGGAAATTTCTTGTGAATGAGGGTTTAAAGAAGACAGTATGTCTGTGAATGACGACCCCGGCCGAGGTGGCTCAGAGCACACTGCATTGCCTGATCCTTGAAAAATAATGAATAAAAAGTGTTGCCAACTTGCGGAAGAGACACATATGTCTCTGAGAACTGTACACACAATCATTCACCAACACCACTTGCACATTACAGAAACTTGGCTGGGAGTTATTGCCATATATGGTGCCTATCCCAGGAGACTTAGGGCACGAAGCGGGGTACACCCTGGACAGGGTGCCAATCCATCACAGGGCACACACACTCATTCTCACACTACGGGCAATTTAGGAACGCCAGTTAACCTAATCTGCATGTCTTTTGACTGTGGGAGAAAACCGGAGCACCTGGAGGAAACCCACCAAGCACGGGGAGAACATGCAAACTCCATGCACACAGAGATGGGAATCGACCCTGGCCAGGAATCGAACCTGGACCCTGGAGGTGCAAGGCGACGGTGCTAACCACTACAACACCTAGCCACGACTTTATAACAAATGTTTGTGTTAAATTTGAATAAATTAGTAGCTTAAGTTAAACCTGGAAACCTGACCATCCAATAATAAAGAAATAAAGAATAAGTACAGTAAATGCTGTATGGACATGTTTTTTCTCCCTTACCTCCTCCAGCTTTATCGTGATCATGGTGAAGGCTCGGAACACACACTCTGTGGGGCCGGTGATGGTGATGATCCGCTCAGGACAAGAACCCTCGGAGATGTTAATGCGTGCGCTGCTCTGTAAAAGACAGACAGGACAAAAGAAAGAGAACATAGTGAACGACAAGGGTAGATGGGGTAGAACCTATATGGTAGAACCGAGAATCTATAGGGAGGTGGTAGACATTATGGTTGCTACAGTATCTCTCTGCCACTTTCCTGTCTATTTTTCTCTCTATTAAATCACTCTGAGATGATTTCTTGTGTGTGTGTGTGCGCGCGTGTGTGTGTTTGGCACCTCTGTGGAGCAGATTCTGGGCTCTGAAATATAAATATGCTTGCAGAAATGTGCGTGTGTGTGCAGAGTCTGCTAGTGTGATACAAGATGTCTGGGTGCCCCCTGCTTTCATTTTGCATGTAAAACAGACAAAGAGACTTGTGCGTTCTAGTATTTTTTTATTTCCTATTTTACAAATAGAAGGCTATTTTTAAATTATGACAGTGACTGTAAGTGTATTAATGTGTGTATTTCTTTCCGCTCGTGTGCTCACTGACTCATTCTCCAGTGCATGCGCGTATGTCTGTGTGTGTGTGTGTGTGTGTGTGTGTGTGTGTGTGCGTATGACTCAAGAAATTGCTGTGCTGTGCTGGACTGTGTGAATCATCCTCCTGCAGGCCCCCTGCTGTCTCTCTCCATTAACACTGATCACTCCATCAATCTCTCTCACACACACACACACACACACACTCACACACACACACACACACACACACACACTGCTCTGGATTCATGCATATGCCACGCAGTTGCGCTACACAAACGCTGTCAAGCTGCCATTTCAGAGCTGAAAAGGAATCAGTGGTGCGGAGAAATGGGACAAGAGTATACCAAGAATACGCAACACCTCTTCATATATTTGTTGCATTTGTAGAAGAACTGATTTCTTGCCTGATGTAAAATAAACACGTTATTTCATTAATTTGTCGATTTATATGTTTCTTAACGGGGGACATATTATGCAAAATACACTTGTTAGTCAATTAGATTTCTAACCTCTAATGTGACATCATATAAGAAGAAACCTGGCTTGTTGCTCAGCTCTGCTGTTCTCTAGTGGGGTATGGGTGGGCTCATTTGAAACATTGAAACATTGTGTTTGGAGGAGGAGTGAAATACCTAACTTGTTAAAGATATAGCAAAATATGGGACCTTTAAATGTAAAGGCTGTGAAATGAATTACTTTTTAATGCATGTAATAAAAGGAAGTAATTTTTTCCCCTTAAATACATTTCAGTAGTATATAAGAGTTTGTTTTTTCTGTCTTTTGCTTGTGCAGAATAACAACACATTTATGAGAGTAAAAACTACTTTTGTTTCACTAGTGCTTGGATACCATCAAGGTACAAAGTTTTCTTCATGATGGGACTGATCCGCTTAATGTCTGAAACACCGGCTACAGTGTTATTTATGTAGCGCTTTTAACAACATCATTGACAGAATTGGAAAAATGGAAACGAGTTAAAAAAGCGCGACGAAATATGTATAAATGATAATTATCAGTTTGTGCCTGATTAGAAAGGAACGATTCTCTAGAAGACAATAGGAAGAAAGGTTGAGAGTCAAAAGTGAACCCATCCTCATTTGGGTGATAACGGAGAGCAGGGATTGATCTGCAAGTCATACTGTGTGTGTTAGGAGGCTGGAAGTTCTTTGTTGGAGACTACAAATTGTGGGAATTTCAATCCTGAACAGTTCTTCCTTTAAGAATTAGCTTCTTTAACACTGTGTGAAAGAGGGTGCTTTGCAGTCATTTTCCAGGTTCCGCGGTGTCTACAGCTTGATTACATTTATGGCTCAACCCTTGAAAGCCCATTTCTTGGCTATTGCTTCTCATTCGTAAAATTCATTCCAAGACGCACAATCTACAGCAACCAAGATGAGGATTTTTGTTTGCAGGTCACCAGACGGCCTGATTACCCTTGCTCGACCTCGTTTTGACCGCTGCTTGGCCTATTGCTTTCATCGTTTATAGCTAGTCATCTCTATTACTGTGCCCATCTCAAGCCATTCTGAACGATCTGCTCTCAGGATTTGAGTTGTCTATTAGCTATACTAACCGCCGGTTTCAGTTCATGTCCAATACAACACTTCTGCTTAGGATTTTTATAGATGTACTTGGCCTACCAGAGAGTAGATTCCACATTTGGCACATATTATATAAATCAGTTCTGTCAATTCCCACACAATGTATCGAGGGGACCGCAAGCTGCGTTTCTGCATTCGGATTCGATGCCAAAGTTGTGCAGCGACCAGCCCTATCTCAAATCTAATGCTTACATTTTGGTCCAGTAAAGTTCTGGTCGATGTCATGTATGAGATATTGTCTCATCATGGATGTTCTGGCAACCAGATTGAGAGCCATGTATGATCATTTTATGGTGTTATGTAGGCTAGGAGAAAGTTTGGACAAGCACCAATTTGCTATTCGTACTCAGAGATTCTCATGTGAGATTCTCTTATACTAGTGTCTTATAAGAAATTTTATCATGGTATAGGTGCCCTTGTAATATAATGTTATAGTATAATGACAGTACCATGTTACTTATTTGCTGATATAGAACATGTACCGAATATGTACCTATAGTGGTACCTACAGCACTGTATGTACCACTATGGTATAAGGTTCAATCATAGTACATACTTTGATACAAGATAGTATTGTACTATGGAACAAGTACAAGAGTACTGTCAACAATATGCTATATACTGTATGTTTATGTACTATAACAGTAATATTTATATACAGTAGTATGGTACCATTATATGTATGTGATGTTAATTAAATACCACTTTTATTATTACATACGGTAATATGGTACTACATGTATTTTACCTGTATTAACATATCTAATATGGAACAGTATGTACAAAAACACACCATATTAGACACCTGCTGAACTTTGGAAGCCACTGTGTTAGCTGTGAAGCCACCCAATAAATACCATGTTATTCACTGTCCTACTGTGGTACATACCATAGTACTACCCATTGAAGTGGTACATTCTATAGTCTACATGTAACGAACTGAACTCCATATTAACTTAAACACATCTCCTATACTGAACCTCCAGCCTCCTAACACACAGTATGACTGCAGAACAATCCCTGCTATTAGTTATTACTCAAATGAGGATGGGTTCCCTGTTGAGTCTGGTTCCTCTCAAGGTTTCTTCCTATTACCATCTCAGGGAGTTTTTCCTTGCCACTGTCGCCGTCGTCTTCGGCTTGCTCATCAGGGACAATCTTATCATTTAGATTCATACACATTCACATTTCATACAAACCTAAAGAATTTCTTTTGATTGTGTAAAGCTGCTTTGTGACAATGTCAGTTGTTAAAAGCTCTATACAAATAAAATTTAACTGAATTGAAATTGAAGTGCCACAGTATCTAACATGGTACTCACCAAAGTATCGGGCTACAGTACAGTACATAACACAGTACTACCATGGTACCCAGTGAAGTGCCAGAGTACTGTACCTAGCCTGGTACTCTATAAAGTCCTGTGGTGTCTAGTGAATTATAGCAGATACTACAAAACAAAACAAAAAAACGGAACGAAAAAAATTTCTCCTGCGAACTATAAAGCAAATTCATAGTTTGAAATTAAATAAATTAAAAAGTCATTTTGTGATGGAGTAAATGCACATTTTGGGATTGAATACAATCAACTGTGATTAATGTGTTTGTATTAATGCACTTAATTATCCTGTGATACTTTCAGTCATATTTTTCAGCCGAGTTAATTGGACTTCCAGGCAAGAACAAGAGGGGATGGGCAGAAAGAACCTTGAGCTCGTGGACTTCCCCGGTGGTCTTGTTCCACCTCAGTTGTCAAAAAAATATTAATTTAAAAAGAAGTGTTTTACACAATGACATCACTTTTTCTTTCTTTCTTTCTTTCCTTTTTTTAAGCAGACACTCAAGTCCTGGACATGCCTGCAAATTGTCAAAACAATGTTTGGTCGCTAATTATAAGAAAGAGAGGAAGAAGGAGAGAGAGAGAGAGAGAAACAGCAGTGTCTGTTTTATGTCTTATGTATTATGAAGCCAAAATGATTAGTCTTCATTTCAGTATCAGTTAGCGCATGTCTGTCAAACACATTGTTACTGTATGCGCTCTCTCTCTCTCTCTCTCTCTGTGTGTTCGTATGAATGAGAGCAAAAGAGAGGGAGTTCCAGCTTCACATCAGCGGCTTTATAGGCGAAATAAAAAGGCATTTTTTATGTGCCAGGATATTGAAGACACACACACACACACACACACTTGCTGCTTTATATACACCTGAGCTTTCCTCCTTTGTAAAATCTTCCTGTGTTTGGAGAGTGGCCTTGAAACTCTTACATTAACAGGAGTCCATGAATGTATATAGAGTGTGTGTGTGTATGTGTGTGTGTGTGTGCAGGAGTGAGACAGTAGTCCTTGAGATGACGGGATTCATTTACATATTCTCTCTCTCTCTCTCTCTCTCTCTCTTTGTGTTGTCTTGTTACTGTCGATGTGAAACACGCTTTGTTCGTGTTCTGTCTTTTCTCTGCCAGTGCTTTGAGACCAGCACACTGAACTTTTAATGTGGCTTAATGTCACAGACGAGCTTCAAACATGTCCCATTTCCTGTTTGGTTTGAATAAAGTGCAAGACGCATACACACACACGCACACACACACACACACACACACACACACACACACACAGAGTTCATATAGATTCTGGATGTCCTACCTCCTCACGTATCCTCTTCACAGTTTCTCCTTTCTGTTATAAAAAGAACAGATGCTTTATTTACATACAGCAAATTTATACGTTATGATCAAACCAGCATACAAACTTATAATAAATTAATAATATGTACATGGATTTATGATGGAGATGGACAGGAAGTCAGTTAAACCAGAAACTAATGCATGATATATTCTGCACTATGTGTGATCAATGGCTTTACTTATGTGTTTTTGTCTGTCCTTTTGGGAAAAAAGACAATGCAATGAACCAGAAAGAGAGAGAGAGAGAGAGAGAGAGAGAGCTGATAGAGGTCACATGTAACACAAGGCATATCCACACACTAGAGCATGAGCTTAAAAGTGTTGATGAACCTGAGAGAGGCGATATTCCCAAAATATTGTGACAGCATTTTTTTTCCCTTTAAGTGTCGAATGCACACTGAAAAGTGGCAGTGTATACTGTAAAAAGAAGAAAAAAAAAAGAAAAAGAAACAAAAAAAAAGAAACAAAGTAAGCCTAAAGCTCTGCCAAAGTCTGCCTGTCTCCCTAGTTCTCCTTTACACCCACCTTCACACATACCGAGTTCTATATGTAACTATGAGGGGCATTGTGCAGGATAACAAAACACAGTTATGAGACTAAAAACTCATTTATTTCTTTATTTTGTAATATAATCCACTGCTAGAAAAAAAAGACTTAGTTTCACTACTGACTGAAAACCATCAAGGTAGAATGTTTTCTCAGTACAAGGATCCATGATTGGACTGCCTGCTTCACCTCTGAAATGCTGGCCGCCCAGGAACTCCTTTATTGGCCCAAGTATGTGTGAGCAAGGTTAGAACTGTACGGGGATGTGGCAGTAACTATCAATGTGCAAGTGGTTTTTGTGAATTATTGTATTTACAGTTCTGATAAACAGATTTGGTGACATTGGTTTTTGAGGATCAGGCATTCCACTCACTAAATGTTCACAGATATGACTGCAGTGGGCTCTGAGCCACCTCAAGGTTAACAGACAATCCCAGACATCCAACTTTCTTTAAAAAGTTTGCAACATTCACATTTTACTGTGGCTAAGAGTCTAATCACCGTACTGTGCTTGAAGTCTTCTGTAAATCTCAATAGTTTTTTTACGCCTTCATTTACAAGAAATTTCATTAGAAATTTCAAGTCCCAGATTGACTTAAAAGCCTCTTGTATAAATGAAAAAAAAAAAAAAACCAACATTTTGAGCAATTTACAAAAATTTTGCATGGTTTAGTTTGTAAAATAATGTTACCCATATTGGAAGGGTGCCAATATTTGCCAAATGATTTGACCCCAGGGTGTTGATAATGGCTTCCACCCAGCTGATAAGTCCAGAAGAGACATTAATTAATGAATCTTCTATACAGCTTATCTTGTACAAGTTTGCAGGGGGACTTTGGGTACGAGGTGGGATACCAAGGTGTCGGGCACACACACTACCAGGCAATTTGGGAACGCCAGTTAGTGTAATCTGCATGTCTTTGGACTTTGGTAGGTTTTCTCCATGTACTCCAGTTTCCTCCCAAGCATGCAAACTCCACGCACACAGACTTAAGGCGGGAACCAAACCCTTCAAACCCAAACCTGGAGGTGCAAGGTCATAGTGCTAACCACTACGACATTCTCTCAGAACAGCCAGTCCAACAAAAAAAAGAGAACCAACAGGCCTTGAGTCCCATTAGCAGCCTGTCTCTAGTGTTTTTTACAAGTGCTTGAGCAATGAATCCACATACTCGTGCTTAATAACCTTACTGCTTTTTTCATTAAGCACATTAATAACCAATCTGAAGGTTGGGTTTTAGAGAAATGGAAGACTAGTAAGAAACAAGGAGCCTAATCATCGAACATCGTATTAAACATGCTTTTAATTTACACCGCTTATGCTTTGCTAACTCTTCCTGCCAAGACTCACCACTCAAAACGATGTGTTAACACATCTTAGGGAACAATATGTCCTTTTTTTCAAGGATTCCTTCATAACAATTGCTGCATTTTGTCTTGAGGCTTGAAAGTAACAGTTTTTCAGCAGATGATTAGCAAATACACAAACATGTGGTGAATTAGCATTTATGCTAATCACTTGAATACATTAAACACATTTCAGTGCGTGGGGGTGTTTTTTTTATTCTGATAGTAATACTAATAATTTACATAATTTTACATTACATCTTAATTTACGTAGCTGCTACAGTTGTCAAGGAGATGGGATTTTTGCTAACTCTCTTGCTACCATAGGACACGCATGGCTAAAAACAATATGAAAAGAAAGACTCATAATATGTTTTATGTGAAGTGTAATATTTCATCTCATATCTTGATTTCTGTAAAGGGCACAAACTATTACTTTTCTATATAATAGCACTTAACTAGCTAGCAAGCTCACCACATGTTGTTGTTTTAGCTACCATTTTTTAGCCAAGCTAATTAGGTTTCTTGGAAACAAAAACACAGGATTAGGCAGCAGATTGGGGATTTTAGCTAGCTAATAAATTTGATTCAATATTAAATATGTTTTTCTTTTGACTTTAACATAGTAATTAATTTCTCAGTGGCACTGTACAGTAGAGCAGTTAAAAGTGTTGTGCAGAGAAAAATGTCCTCATGTCCAAAAAGAGCAAACTAATAAAAAAAATAATAATCATGCTACTTGAGCTGCCAAGTCAATCTCTCTTGGTTGAACAGCAGTCTGTTTGTCTTAGTCAAAACTAGGAAATAAAGAAGAGATCCGACATGCGACACAGGCTGGGGCAGGATGCTGCAGGACTTACTGCGAGCTAGCAGCTCAAGTCTCAGAAGAACAGTGCACTCCTACACAGACACATACACACAAGTTAGACGATGCACATTAATGATGATGATCTTTGCTCTTATGAAATCTCAATTCCTGCTGCCTTCAGGGATAAACAGTCTCAGCTAGCGATATTAAGCAATACAAGGTTTCAAACTGTAACCAATTCCCATCATGACTGTATACGACAAAAAAAACTTAATAGACCCTTATTGTGATTACGGTTTACTTGCCAATTTCATTACCTGTGGGGTCTCCGGTTAACATGCGCAACTTTAATAACCTAAATCAGCACCATCACTTAAATGAAAACTCCACCAGGAAACACATTACGATCTCTGAGAAATAGCTTTTAGGCAGTGATTTAATTTTTTATATTATACACCTTAATTTCTGAAACAGGAACTCAGTCAGACAGCATGGTACAGTATGGTCAAAATATGCCACACCCTGACAAATGGAGACAAAACTCTGGCCTTGCACCTCCAGGGCGACGGGTATGATTTCCACCTAGGTCTGTGTGCTTGGGGTTTGCATGTACAGTTGGTTTCCTCCGGGTACTCCTCAAACAGTCCAAAGACATGCATGGTTGGCTTATTGTTGTTTCCAAATTGCCTGTAATGTTTAAGTGTGTGTGTTTGTCTGTACCCGGCTACAGTATGTGCCTTGAACTTCCCTGGGATAGGTATAAGTGTTATAAAGAATAAGAGTGAGAGAGTCCTACACTAAGGACAAAACATGTGGAAATGTATGGGGCATGTGGAAAGTACACTAATGCATGTATCCCAGCATTTCACTAGTACTTGGATACTATCAAGGTAGAAATGTTTCTCAATATGCTGAAGCATGATCAGACTGCCTGCTTCATGTCTGAAATTCTGGCCTCCCAGGAACTCCCTGAATAGCCCAAACATGTGGACATGGCTTTTAGAGAGGTATGTACAGGGGATGTTGCAATAACTCCCAGCTGATTTCCTGTGCAAATGGTGTGGTGTGCAGTGTGAAGCCGTGCATTGTCTGGCAAGGACAGAATGCCTTTGGAGAAAACTTTCCACCTTGATGGTATCGAAGCACTAATTAAATGATGGGATAAGTGCAATAGTGTAGCTAGGGATTATATATAGAACAAAGGGAGTTTTTACTCTCAAAACTGTGTTCTGTTATTCTGCATAATTAAAACTTAACTAAACCGGTTTTACTTGAACACCCCTTTTAGGTTCATTTGTTTCTGTGAGAATGGCAGGTACAAGTTTAATGCTGATGTACAGATGAATAGAATGTACAGATGACGAGGTGAGAGAGCTGTAAAGACTAACCCTGTGTTCATGCTAGCAAGCAGCAATTCACTTGCGCACTTCTAATTTATTTCTTTCAAGTTGAACAGCTTGTACCGTACATCCTATAGCCTATTATACGACTTGCCTAAAATGTATAAAATTTGATAAACATGTTAGAAACTAGGTTTTGTCTTAGCTTTAATGACAGATTACTGTACGTAAGCAAGCTAACTCTATTAGCTACAGACACTCACCAGAGGCAACATGTCCTACCAAGCTTTATTTTTCTTCATAATGTCTCTATATACATCTAATGGCAGCTTATGTAAGACAGGATAAGCAGAAACATTATAAGTTTTTCTTTTTTCGTTTTTTTGTATTAAATAGTAAATAGAAACAACTAGCAGGTAGAAATTTATGAGTAGTAAAAACTGGGACTGCACATGAAAGAATTGGTCTGCGAAATCATTGGATTTTCAGGCCACTTTATCAAACTGAAGCTAATTTGTATAGAACTCAAACTCCCACTCAAAGGTTTGTGAAAGTAGGGTATGGGATTAAAGCTTTGCTGCTTCATCCCCAAACAAACTGTTAAAACAAGTGAAAATGAATGAGCATGCCTTAAAAAAAGGTCAGACATGTTTTAATAGTGTATTTTCCTTTTACAAAGCATGCAACTGACCAGCAAAACCTTAGACAGCAAGAGTGGAAGAGGTACTCACCTTGCCGATGATACTCCCGACCTCCTGCGGAGAAAACAAAACAGACACAAGGCAAATGTCAGCGTATTGATCCGAGCACTTTTGCCCCCCCAGACGCCTGTCTGTTGGCTTAGACGAGGAAGCCGCCTGTGAGCTCGGCCTCGTCCCAATTCTAACAACCTCACTAATCTACTTATTGGACTCCTTGATTTGAAGGCTTCAGGGAACGTAACGTGAAATAAGAAGGGAAATGAACCTTCAGTAAATGATTTCTTTAAGTGGGAAAATTCCATTATCAGTTTCAATTACGAGAGCAGCTGTCTGGCTTCTAGTTATCCTTCGGTAGGCTAAGGAGTCGAAATCCATGATTGGAATTAAGCAGGAAGCAATTACACAAGGCTATTTCATGTTCTTGTTGAGGTTTTCTCATTGATATTAGAAGGTCAAAAGCTCATCCTTGATGCAATAAATCACCTTATACATATACTTTTGAAGGATTTTTATGTATGTAAAATACTTAGTATTTTACTTAGTACCTGAGTATTGTTGCTAACCATGTCCTTTATGACTACAGTTTACACATCAGAGCTAAAATCATCTCAAACTGGTTTCTTGAACATGACAGTGAGGTCGCTTTACTCAAATGGTATCCACATACACCAGATCTCAATCCAACAGAGCACATTTGGCAGGAGGGATTCAATCATGGATGTATGGCCGACAAAATCTGCAGCAACTCCAAAATCTTTAAGGAATTTTTCCAGCATCTTGTAGAATCCATGGCACAAAGAATTAAGGCAGTCATGAAGGCAATTTTTTATACATTATTATAATCATGATGTATAATACACTATATATAAACATGATGTGGCCCACATCAGATCCTGTAATAAGGTACCATCAGGTAAACTCAACAGAAAAAAAAAAATCTACCAATTTCCAGAAGCCACGTGGGCAAAAAATAAGTGCACCTGCTATATTGAGAGTAATTAACAAGTAGTTTAGAACCAGGAGCTCTAATCAAACACCTTGGCACTGACTCTACAAATCTCTGAAAGTGCGCAGCTGGCACAAACACCATTCTTCCAAAAAATATCCCCGTAGTTTGTATTTTGAGAATGATTGTAGAAAACTATTTCTGCTTCAACTTACATAACTTTTATCTTTATTATACCTATAAGGTACAGTAACACTACCTATCGTTTGGCACAACTAATTTTTGTTTAGAGTAACCCAGGGCCGTCTTTTTAAAAGTTTGAATCTTTTTACTAATTTTTCCATACGCACATCAGCTGTAATTACCGCTGTTAGAATAACCACCATGTGATTGATAGATGACCTTTAAAAAACTGCCAGGGAAAACAACCTGGAATCAAATGAGTAAGAATAAAAGAATAAACCCTAAAAAAAAAAAAAAAAACTACACATGATGAAGACAAACCACTGTATTACAGAATCATTCCATGTAAGGAGTGGTGGTCTAGAAAATGCATTGGATGTCACTGGAGCTGAATTCTCACAAATAGGCAAAAAAAAAAAAAATACTAGCTTTAAGGTTAGATTACAAGGGGTGTTTAAGTCAAACCAGGACTTGTGTTGGACGTTCTTGTGAATGAAGGCAGAAAAACTGATTGGGGGATTCAAGCATTTTAGTGGGGCAAACATCTATGAATGACGACCCTATGAACATTCAGTGAGTGGAACGCCAGGAACTTTTTTGAGTTATTGCCCCATTCCCCATTTAGTCCTCATGTCTCTTCAAGTCATTTTGACATATTGGGGCATTAAAGGAGTTCCTGGGAGGCTGTGAAGCAGTCAGCCTGTTCATGGCTGCGGCGTACTGAAAATAACTTTCTACCTTCATGGTATCCAAGCACCAGTGAAAAGCTGGGATAAGTGCATTAGTGTAGCTGGGTAATATATAGAGAAGTAAATCTAGTCTTTACTCGCATAACTGTTTTCTGTTATTCTACATAGTCAAAAGTCCCAGTGAACTTTTATCAGCACAGATGTAAGAGCGAACAGCCATATGAAGTGTTTTCCCAAGCCACCAAACATATGATTAAAGAGGTCCTATTATGCGTTTTCAAATATTATCTTTCATGCAGTGTGTCATGTAGCTGTATGTGAACATAAACTATCTGCACTATCTGTGACGCT
>JAQQZT010000016.1:8584073-8598757 GCA_030068275.1 Clarias platycephalus | reverse complement strand
AGTAGTAATGGTGGACCAGCGCTGGCGTTATTTGTTTGGACGAGAGAAGGAGAGATTGCTGTGGATAATTTTCTTTCAAAGATTTTTCAACCGGATTATCTTTGACTGGACATATTCCCCGGACGTCTCACCCTCCGTCATCGGCCTCCCGGACTTCATTAACCCTGGTAAGACCGAACTATACTTCTCTAACACACATACAATAAACACGGACTTCAAACATTTTCTACTCACTCGCGTGAGCGCACACATACACATACAGTGTACCGTTTATTATATATAGCTTTTAAATATTGTTTATATCTTTGTTTGGTTGTGGTGCACCTTTTTCGTTTACTTTATTTAGTTATGTATAATATATGTTTGCTTTATCTACTTTGTAGTTTGTGTTTGTCCTTTTTGCTCACCAGCCTTTTAACGCAACACCGACACAAAGATAAAAGACCTCTCGATTTTTGTAGCCATAGTTAATATAAAATTAGCTGGTCATTACACGATAAAACCGACGCCATCTTTTCTATGTATTGACGGGTCTCCAGAGCTGTCATTCAGTTATGGTAATGGGCGTTTCGTTTTTCGACACACGCTGTAGCGGTAGACCAATCATAAAGGACCGCGCCATCTGACCAATCACAGCAGTGAGGGCTCACGTAAAGGAGGGGTTTAGACAGACTGATTCTTCGAACTGCTTCACACGAGTTGCTTACGAATCATTTAGAAATGGGGTAAAATTAAATCTATTTTTGGAGAAAACTAAAGTGTTTTTTGACCTTTGAAATAGCACAATAGGACCCCTTTAAACATTGCCTCTGTTGTACACTGGTGACCAAAAGTATTAAGACAACATATGTGATGTATTATAGTTCTCCCTTTGCATAAAACAGGTGATGTCACTAATTAGTTCTCGCCCATTCTGCCGAAGAGTTCTGTTCAACTGGTTTAGTTAATGGATGGAACAAATACGTGGCAGGACTTTCTGAAACCGGGATGTCCACCTTTGCACAAAAGTGTTTAAAACTAAGGAATTCTCAAGTGAACCGTGAACAATCAAGCAGGCATGGATTGCACAAGTGACACCAGAGTACTGCACATGCACTTTTGACTCTATGCCGAGCCAGATCCAGCTGGTCTTGAAGGATAAATTTATACTTAATAGTGATTGTTGTATAGTAATTTCATTGCATAAAATCTAAAATTATTGATTGTCCCATATTGATTGTCATTATTATATTGAGTGTCAATAAAACACTGAATTTCACTTTTGTCTCAACACTTTTGCCCACTGTACATTGACATTTCATAACTGATGACTTGTTGTTCATTATTAATTTCACGCAAATGGGAAATGAAATTAAAAGACCTGACATGTAAAGCCAACAGGCACATTGCTGTGCCGTGCTGGTACTAATGACTTCGCTGTGCAAGCAGGCCAATAATGAGCTTCCATGAACCCTTGCTGTGTTAAACGAGCACTTCCCCCCACAAGAAAATTTAGCTAATCTGGTTAGGTATGAATGAAAAGTAATGGGGGTGGGGTGAAATAGCAGTTATTATGATCTCATTTGCATAACCTTAATGTGAGCCCGTGTTAAGGAATCATTTAAAACCCATCAGGGCTAAGCATCATGGGGCGAGTATCCCAAAGGCGTCATAGCACTGAGATTATTTTAAGTGAACATTATCAGATCGTCAGATTGTAACAGGACGAAACTTCTATTGCTGGAGGTTCGCTAATTTAGGATGAGCTGTGAGGAAGGGCATATGCCGCCTTGTGTGTGTGTGTGTGTGTGTGTGCGCGCGCACACATGTTTTACCTTGCCATGCATAAGCAACCTGAGGGTGAGAGTGACGTTCATGCCCCCGTCTCCGAAGTCCTGCTCACAGTTCATTCTGGCTGCGGAGTCCGGCGCAGGGAGTCGCATGAAAGAAGCTCTACAGATAATGGAGCTGTTCGAGGTGATGAACTCTGTCTGTTTTTTTTTCTTTTCTTTTCTTTCACAGTTCTGTAACACAAAATAGCAAAGCACATGAAATCATTTTCATTGATTGTTCTCATTCATTATGTCTACATAATAAGAGTTAAGTTAAACTGTTAAAAAATTAAGGTTTATGTCTTTAGGACTGGCAAGCAGGGTGAGGAAAAGATTATCATAACAGATATTTTCTAAATAATCACATCATGGCATTGTTACCATACCATACCCATACCATCACTACTGTTTATAGGTTTTTACTAAGAAATTGGCACTGAAATGACAGGAAAAAAAATCCATCACTACAAAAAAACCACATTTTATTTAATGTCTACAAAAAAGATTTTAGATTTTTTTTTGTTATGTAGATAAAAAAATTTTAATCACTGAAATGAGGGACAAAAATATTCATTAAAATTGAAACTGAAAACATGTTTCTTAAAAATAAAAGGTTTTTTACATTTAAAATAAATGCTACCAAAATCCTATTAAATATTTTTAAAAAATTGGTAACATTTTTAAAAAATGTATAAAATAATTTTAGACACTAAAATTAAGAGAAAAGTCTGGTTAAAAAAAGGGAATTTATTTAATAGCCAAAAATACTATTTACTATATATGTGGAAATGTAAGTAAAAATGTAATATTTAGCTTAATAATTGCTGAAATAAATGTTACCAAAATAGAGGAGAAAAATTCTTATTTAACATTGATTTATTTTTATTCTTTATTTTAGTTTAATTCTTAACTTAATAAATCTTTGGATCAGAAGAAGGAACTAGAGACAGTATAAAGATGGCTAGAAGGAACAAATGTTTTGAAATAGTGAACAAGCTGCATGCTACGTTGTTAAGCTGTGAGGTTTACACCGTCCCATCATGTGATCTGAGTATCGAGGATGACACTGACCTTTTCAATGCTGACCTGTCAATCATCTGTTTTTTATTTGCATAACTGATTTTTTTGTTCTTTTATTAAAAAACAACAACCAAAAACCTCAGAGCAAATATATCCGTTGCTGGTCGTGTTTCGTACGATTCACTCAGACTTTCCTGGGCAGCTGTTGGAGCAGTCAAATATCTCATTTGCAAAAGAAATCGGCAGTAAAATAAGAGGAGAACGAGGCTCATGTTGAGGTTGATTGAGATAACTTAATGGAGGAGTGGGAGAGAAAATTCACCTCATCATCACAACAAAAATATATCAAAATGACTTTTCTTCCAATCCACTTTTCCTGGGAAGTCTAATACTCCCCATTTAAACCCTCAAATATTTTCTTCAAGTCTGTGTTGGATCCTGAAATGAGGTCATAACTGAAGGTTTAATTGTCAAAGTCAGAAGCTTAGGAGGAGAATTGCATAAGCTCTTGGCTCTAGTGTGCCGTCCGGGTAGAATAATAGAAGAAAGAGAAAAAGAGAAAGACACTCGGGTAGACATCATACATTTTTATATCCTTGGCATCTCTGTATGTCATTTCTTATCAGTTTTAGCTGTTAATTTTTCAGCATGAGAATTGCTCTAGTTAGACGAATCCACTGTAAGCCTCGAGTCCAGGAATAAAGTCAAAGGCTTAAAGGAAGGGAAAAGAACGATCAATATCAAAGGATTTGTCTTGTAGATTGCTAACTAGCCGAGCCAAGTCTAACATTCGTACCCAGCATCTGGATTTGGATTTCTCATTAATGTGATATTAAGCATTGATGTAAAATTGCGAGATCGTGCTCTTTTGAAATTCAGAGCTAGCAGTGAATACATCCGCTTGACATTGCTGAAGTTTTTTCTCCTATTCAAAGTTATTATAACTGTGCTAGAAATGTCCTCCTGTGACATCATTGGTCCAAGGAAAGACTAAATTCTGACAAGAATTACAGCAGTACAGAACACCAAGCTGCAAATCAGGATGCTGTTCAAATCAAATCTCTAACGGGATCTGAACATATAACCTTTAAATCATTAGAACAGAACCACTAGAATGTAGGAACTGCTGGCTACCAGTATCATAGAGTAGATGGTTATTAAAGCCAAACAGAAGAACAGCTTCTGTTAACAACATATTTATACTCGCTATCCTATGGTATACTTGCTGAATGTTGGGATCCGAGCCACCTCGGCCAGGATCGTCTTTTACGGACATACGGCCTTCTTTAAAACGTTTGCACCATTCAAATTTTTTACTGCAGCTTCACTAAGTGAAGTCTTCAGTAAATGTCTATCGGTTTTACGTCCTCATTCACAAGAAATATCACCCCAAGTCCCGGTTTGACTTGAACACCCCTCGTACACCTGTCCCTGAAACAACATTACAGCTCCAGCACCGGTTAACTGCAGGCTCTGTTTACATTCCTGATTGCTAACTGCTGAGGTTCATTTCCAGGGCCTCACCATATTTTCATAAGACCGACAAGTCGAAAGAAGAAGAAAAAGCAGGGCACAAATGTGGCGCAACGCGAAAATGAAAAGATGGGCATGTCTCTCACGAGCGGCATCGCTAACGAGGCCGGCTTGTCTGAATCCGCTGGTACGGGGTGTTAATAATCTGTCACTCGACCAGTCGTGTCTGGACACAGAGACATGTTCAGTCATTAGGGTATAGCCCTCATTTCTACCATCAGTTCCTTTTTTCCTCTCAACAAAAGTCTCACGGACCAATTAAACAGACGTTTCATGGGAGACGATTGTATGCCGAGACTAAGACATGGTGCACAGTGATTATACTCAGACAGTTCTGTCCAAAGAGAGAACAGGCTGGATGTCTTTCAGTGTCTCTAATTGATGAAGCGCCTATGCTGTTTCTTTGTTTAGAAGTGTTGAAGAAATTACCAGACTTTTCTTGCATGACTAAAAATAAGAGCCGGACTGTGGTGAAATTTCATGGCGCATGCGTCACATAATTTTTTTCCTGAACTGAGTAAATCATACATTAAGTAAAGAAATAATTCAGTAACAGATTAGTCTTTTCATCAAATCATTAAAGCATCAGGTAAGTTACATTTTTACAGCAATGTTTATAGGAGATTACATTTTTAAGTGACATATTTTTGTATTTAAGGTGGTAAATGTTGCAGTTCCTTTAGAATCATACACTCTAGACTATTCAAATATTGGCAGGCAGAATGACATCCTTAGTGGTAGAAGTGAATTATTTGTGAAGTTTGTTTAATCTGAGTAAAATCAGAGTCAAAATTGTGATACTTACAGAATTGCAATAGAAATCGAATCGGCACCGACAAGTACTAGTCTAAATATGGGGCACAAGTGTGGATTTATTTTTTACATTCTAGGACAATACTTCTTTTAAAAAAAATTTAATAACACGTATGGCATTCTGTAATTAAGTAACGAAAACAAAAACAAGAACATTACTGTCAAGTGCATTTGCAAAACCCATCAAGCACCATGATGAACCTGGCTCTCCTGAAGACCTTCCCAGGAAAGCAAGACCAAAACTCATCTCTGCTGCAGACGAGAAGTTCATTTAGAGTCACCAGCTTCAAAAATCAACAAATAACAGCACTAACAGCAGTGTTAACAACAGCATTATAAAGGATCTAAAGCTAATAAAAGGAGGTTTATTGCATATTTGTATTTATATTAGAAGGTGTGTCCAAACTTTTGACTAGTAGAATAATATCATATCGGATGGTCCCTGGTGACACCCATCGCTACCGTTTACAGATTTGAAAATCTACAATCAATCTAAATTTTGCCATTTTATTCGTATGAAAACATCCATGTTTTCATACGAATGATGATTCTAACAGTCACTGTTAGATATGTTTACATTGACTACAGTATATTTCTTCAATCCCACAGATATAATTGTGAATAGAGATTCCAGCTTAACTCTTCTGCTTTTGTACATGTTTCAAAATGTCACTTTCATGACAGGTACAACGTGGTTCTACACTCTAAGAAGCGTTTAATCTGCAAGAATTATACCAGAAAACAAAGAAGGAGTAGCATTGTGCTCCAACTTCGAGGTTAGTTAGGCTTTCCGTCTTTTCCAATAAATCCCGCCTTCTACGTTATGATAGGTTGCAAGAATCCAGTCTCATCTATGTATGATTGGTTAGATGCTTAATACATGCAACGTGGTGAGCTAATGAGTGCCCCTAAAGTGGACGAAAGTTGTTTTCACTAAATTTACTCATCAGGAACAGGAGCAAAATTTCGCTTTTAGGAAACCTGCCACTTTACTTAATGTTCCCACCACGTACAAAACAGTCAGATCAAGGATTTACATGGCTAATATTTACATAATGGCCAAAGTACAGGTTTAAGCCACTCCTCTCTTTCCAATTCATTTTGATTGGGCCAAATTGGGCCAAAACATTGATGCATTTTTATTCTGATTGGGCTATTAGCCCAATTCCAGGTTCTTGTAAACACACCTATTCTTCCCTTCTGTTGTAAAACATAGCTTTCGTTCAGCATTGTTATACCTTATGTACTGTAGTGACTAGATACAGTGAACAAAACCAGTTTACACTCAGTGTGTGTAGGGTAGGTTACTTCTACACAGCAAGTCAGATGGCACAAGTTTATATGAATGCTATGGGTCATGTAATTATCGAAATAATTAACAGCAATAGGAATTACCAAATCTTAAATTTCCACTGCCTTTCCACTTTCCTTGTTGCAATATAAAAGTATGTGGTAAATATTTCCATGAAAGTTAAATGCATTTTAAAAGAAAGGTACCTGACAGCTCTGTTTCCCCAATACTACATCCGTCAAGAGGCATTCTTAAGCTGTGGAACAGGTGCATGGTTCTTTACAATTAGCGTACTTGTAGTATTTGTTCAGCCTCTACTTTGCCTGTGAACCTCCTCCTCCAAACAGCTCACATAACACACTTAGACACTCAAGGCCACTCGTTGTAATGTGGCAAGTTTAACCCTGACAATAGTGCATTCCACATACACCACCATTGTTACTAAACACTTCTAAATTGGACAGGACAAACAGGTGTCTAGTTGGTCGAGTATTTTTATACGCCACCTTACTTCTGAGTGAGGTGACAGTGGGTTCAGAAAATCACAATATCAAAAGATTGCAATGTTTGTCAAGCTGATTCTTCTCTAGTCAAGGGAGGAGTTGGCGAGATTAATTTCGATGACGCTGTGATGTGATCTGTCGCAGACGTCCTTCAGCACGCACTGCGGAATTTCTATTACGAGCCGCTGTGCTTCATCACTGCGAAAAAATGAATAATTGAACCGCTTTCAGATGTGGAGCTGGACCAGGGTTGAAATCCTCACTTAGCCATCATGCCAAACATATAAAAGCACTTCTACACACACTTTGGTTACTGTTTCAGAGGGCTGACCCTCATGCCTGGTACATTCTAGGACTCTCTCTGGGATGGAGCATTAGAATGGTCATCATTCCGGTTAATGTACTGTACTTAAGTTTCAGCCTTGGGCCTGTCAGTGCTTGCTGTGACGATGCAAGTGTGTGGCTTTACTGAGAGGCACAAGGTTGTAAACAAATGTAAAATTATTGAAAGTTATTGACGATGACACAAGGGAACAGTATCTAAATCACTCTTTTGATCTAATCCGTTCATGCCATGAGTGTGTGATGTTGACCGACACAACACATCAAAATAGGACAGAAACTGACATAAAGCGCATCACTCTTACACCTCTGATGTTTTACATATTTGGCAACTAAAGCTTGCAGAGAGTGTTGTGGCTTTAGTATCATGTATCTTTGGACTCAAAGCATTTCCGGCATGGCCAAAAGAATTAAAACGACATATGGCATTTATTATTGTTCTCTGTGCACAAACAGGTGAAGTCATTAATTAGTTCTTGCCTATTTGACTGAAGAGTTGTGCTAATAAATTGAAAAACTAGTGAAATCTGTCTATGTGATAATGGTACTGTATTAGGCTTGTTGATCTATGGCATCATGGAGTCATTTCCAGACCCAACAGATAACTGTTGGATCATGGTGAAGAAGGCAGTAGCAGGCAAGAAAGACTCACCTGTATATGATCTTCAGGAAACAATAAAACAGGCATGGATTGAGAATTGTCATTAGAGCAAATTCAGCAACTACTGTACCTGGATTGTGAAATTTCCTGGTTGTGTGGATTAGGACACCCAATGTGTCCTAATAAACCAGGACACTTTCACAGCAGACAGTAATGATTGTCTAGCACTCAGAATTGCTGATAGCAGTGATCACAATGTTTATTTTTAATTTTTTGGCAACAAATTACTGATGATCATTATTCTCAATGATCAATCAGGGATCACCATTCTTCCCAACAACCAATCACTGACCTTCATTGTTCTCAATGACGAATCACAGATGCCCATTGTTTCTAATGACTAACCACTGATTCCTGTTGTTCCCAGTCACCAATTACTCATCTCCATTGTTACTAATAAACAATTACTGATCAGTGTTTTTTTGGTTTGTTTTTCCAAGATTTGATGTCATTTTCTGACATCTATCACCTGTTTGAAAACACAATGAGTACTTTCCCTTGAAAGTTTTGCCAACTTAGTGACCTTCTACACTACATTAAATTAAAATTAAAATGTGGTTATTAAAATAACAGCTTTTCCTAAATATTGAAAAGCTTAATTAATGGACACATTGGTGACTGATGATGATAGTTAATGTTGCAGGTAGCAGGTACTCCACGCCTACATTTGATTTTCTTCTGTAATATGGCGACTGTATTTTTGTTGCAGGTAGCAAGTACTACAGTATATGCCTACATTTTATTTTCTTCCGTATTTTATCCTTCACTGAGAACAATGAAGGTTAGTGATTGGTGGTTTTTGACAGAGTAGCAACTTTCTTTGAAGGAGAAAAAAGGACTGCTCTTGAGGACACCGTCTTATTTGCAGAAAGTAGGAATGCCCCTCTTGGCTTCTACTCCAGGGATCACAAATCCTTATCCTTATCTCCTCCACTGTTTCTAGTCACTGTAATTATGTAATTAAAATAATGTGAAATTTCGCTTTTTCGCATGAACCTTAATTATTAATATTAAGGTCATTAATTATTTCTTAATCAATCTTAATTATTCTTTGCAAAAATCTTGAACCAACCCAAATTTCTTCATATTATGTTTCCAAAGAGGACTTTTCTGTCTCTTATTTTCAGTCCAGTCCCGGTACCTGACCAGTTTCAGAGTTTTTGTTGTTAAGCCACACAGTGACATCTGACTCATTTAAGCATGATTCAGAGATGCTGAAGCATGATTCAAAGTTAACTTAAGACATGAACCATTTAAATACAGGTGCAGATGAGAGAGATGAGAGATGATCAGGACGATGATTAGTATACTGGTTACAGTATGCTGAATGGACAGCACAGATGAGAGGGGAAATGAGGTTGCTGCTAAGGTTAGTACATAAATAACTAATTTTAAATTTGCAAACTGAAAAAATGAATCATCTAAACAATTATAAACAGTAAAAAAAAATTTCCCATTTCTTTAATTTAATCTACAATGTTTCATTTAATGAAAAAAATATTGGGACTGTACTTTTGCATAGTACTGTATATCTGTGTGTGTGTGTGTGTGTGTGTGTGTGTGTGTGTGTGTGTGTGTGTGTGTGTGTGTGTGTGTGTAAGAGTGAGTGTGGTGCATTGTAAACAGTCTTATTAAATTCTTTACAGGCTGATGTTTAAAAAATAAAGTGAAATATATTAACTTTGAATCATGCTTCAACATCTCAGGTACAGGGACTGGACGAACAGAATAGAATATAAATTTACAGTAATACATTTGAAAAATTACTTATGTCAACTAATTACCTGAAATATTTAATACTTACTTATTCATTCATTCATTCATTCATTCATTTTCTATACCGCTTAATCCTGTATTAGGGTCGCATTTAATGCAATTAAAAAAAACAAATAAGAATGGTAAAGTAACTAACATTTTGTGACGACATCACTGCTGGATGGATGACTTATTTCTTTTGTACACTGGAGCTTTACAAACCGCTGACAGCACTAGTTTGTTTTGAGTGTGCTAACATGGTGCTAGACTCCGCCCCCTGGCTACAGTTGTATATAGGGAGAAATGACCGAATTCAGATCCTGCTCTTTTACCTCCAAGCACACCATCTTGTTTTTCTGCTGCTAGTTACTATGCAAATGTGGCGTGGTGATGTCATCAATATGCAAAATGCCATGTGATGTCATTTGGTGACGTCAGGATACTTTTCCAGAAGGTTTGAGCTACTTTCCATTGAAAATAGTTGGCAACACTGCCCTGAAAACATGATGATGATAAGCTTCAAAGCATATACTAGACACAATCGACCTACAAGTTTTTTATTATAAACTAGAGATTACCCGCGACTCTGCATTATCCTGACACCTGCATGCTACCATTATCTGCGAATGGTGTGTGCAGTCAAAGCTGCTATAATGTTTTGTCAGCTCTTAATTCTTCCTATCGTTTATATATATATATAAGATCAATACACTACATAAATAGCTGCGGGTATCCTCTAGCCAATATGTTTATATATTATAGGATACTAGCAGCTATTTATGTAGTGTATTTTATAAATTTTTCGGGAATTTATGTAGCATATTTGGTCTTTGCTGTTTCAAAACGTTTTTTAACTTGATTCATGTCACTGCACCCTGTCTAGCTGTGTAAGTAAAACTGTGGGTCCCATCCCCCCACCCTTACCTAATGTCAACAGAAAACACTGAGCTAGCTTGTGCTAATTCATTCAGAAATGCTATACACCAGGTTGCATCGAATGTTTTGTGATTTCAGTTTGTCTTTTTTGGAATAAAACCTTGATATAATTCTTTCAGCACTAAACTGTACACAGTATACAATCTGCAGTCATGCTAGCTAATAATGCTAGGTTTTTTTTAGCATTACCAAAATGCTACCAAGAGAACTAGCATTCTCTTGCTAAATAAATCAGAATTTTTGTAAGGAAAATTTATTTATACAGTATGAGGTTCTTTAGCAGGGTTATGAAATCAGCGATGTCTTACTTATCAAGATATCCTACAAGATTTTAAAAATTCTTTGATAGACAAATGTGCTATACTTTTCTTGAAAGTGTCTTCCTTATTAGCATTAAAATATCTCAGTAATCACATAAACATTGTTCTCACAAGACCACACAAACCAGAATCGTCCTGAAATGTACAGTATAGTCTTACTTCAACATACTGTACATAATAAAATAGTCTGGTATTCAACTAACATCGACACCTTGTCTAATTAACAAGCTTTTGTTTGTGTAGTGCCTCACTTCAGACCTTATTGTTTGCAATATATCAGTTTAACGTCTCATTTCTAATTCAATAACCACTTAAATATTTCACAGTTGTATACTAAATTAACTCTGTATTTAATATTATTGAAAGTATTATAAGGAATTTATTGGACAACAATCTACTTCTGTGTAGCCAGAGGAAATGTGCAGCTGAGAGAATTCTGAGCCTTTTAAATGCTGCTCCAAAGGAGTTGTAAAGAGGCACAAGGAAATTACTTTTGTCCCATAATTTTCATTTAAAAGGGTTTCACGTGATGACCTCAATTACATAAAATGCAAGCGGCACAGAATGTGTGCTTTAAATCACCTAGTTCTGGCCCATGTATCAGGGTATAATTACAGCCCAGGACATCTAGGAAGTAATTATAATACTGATATAATTTCCCTTCTTAAACAGTGGCACAGCGGGTAATGTGAATGCCTCGTGACTCCAGGGTCCCTGGCTCAATACTGAGCTCAGGTGTGTGTTCTGTATGTTTTCCCTGCAATTGTAAGGTGCTTCCTCTGGAGTGACTGGTTTCCTCCTCCTCCCAAAACGTGCTTGAAAATGGCTTGGCTACATTACATTGCACATAGGTGTTAACAAGCATGTGAGTCACGAAACGTGTGTGAGTGGTGCCTTGTGATGGCCTGGCATCCCATCCAGGGTGTATTCCTGCCTCTGACACATATATAACACTTACTCACTAACACATAGTCTATAACACTTTATCCTAAATACAGGGTTGCAGGGGGCTTATCCCAGGATACATAGGGCACGAGGCGGGGATCAGGATGGGCGGGGTGCCAATCCAGTGCAAGACACACCCACATACACACACTCGCATGTTCATTCACTCACTATGGGTAATTTAGAAATGCCAATTAGCCTAATCTACATGTCTTTGGACAGTGGGAGGAAACCGAAGCACCTGGAGGAAACCCACCAAGCACGGGGAGAACATACGGGCGGGAAGTGATCCCAGACCCTGGAGGTGCAAGGCGACCATGCTAACCACTACACCACCGTGCCCACACATATAATACTAATTACTTATCTTTAAATTATGTCGTTTTAGCATACAGCAAGATAAAATCTATTTTTTATTCAACCTATTGTTCTCATAATATTGATATAATCTGATTTCATTTTTGGTACAACAGCGACTGGTTATGCAAATAATCGTGCCAGCTGAGCAATTTAACTAAACTTGCAAGTGCACACACACACACACACACACACGGATATAGAAAGCAATGCATCCCTGTCTTCATCAGGCATTGACACAGTAAATAGGAAAGGAAAGAAAGAGCTTTGTTCTTCCCAACACCCACCCTCCCTCCCCATGTGTGCATCTGATCACTGTAATTACTTTGACTGTAATTGTAGGGGTAAAACCAAGGTCTCTTTTCTGGAAACTCTGAACTCCGTGTGTGAATCTAGATGGGTGTGTGTGTTGGACTGTTTGATCCTACTGTGACAAGTAGGACGCATTCAGACTCGGTTTCTCCTCGTATAATACTCATTCATGACAAGTGCACCAATCTATCAACAACCCCCTGCAGTTCATATAACAGATCTCTATTTCTGTTTAAGACGGATGGTTTTAAAGAAGTATGTCTATTTATGTTCACTTTTTTTTTTTTTTTTGCATTCGGCACTCCACCAAATGAAAGTGAGACTTAAAAACAAACAAAACAAAAAAAACGCCCCCCCTAGGTGGTGAAATCAAATAGTGTTTCTATAGCTGTTTTCGCCTGGAATTAAAAATGAACAAGTGGCGAATTTCTCAAGCAGGGCTTGTATCTCTTCGCTATTCTTAATCCGTGCCATAACACCTTAAAGGTCAGTCCCATCATATCCCGGCAACTTATCGCTACATGTCCAGGAAAGACGCTCATTACATTGTCTGGAGCTTTGAAGCGGATTATCATAATGATGACGCTTGCGCTTCTTTGAGTTCAGACGGCTCGCAGATTCCAGCGTTGCGAATCTTGGGTTGACTTCAGAGGGAACCCGAATTGCTGATGCTTTCTGTGGCTGTGGCAATATTTATTCTCTTCCTGTGCAGAACTGACTTGAAGGAAACATGGCAGGATAAAAAGAACTATGGAGTGGGAGTGACAGTCGAATGACACCGGTGACCTTGGCTGTTCAAGGACCTCGTGTCCAGTGGAGATTTATAAGAGGAGCCGGAAAGAGACTGTGGGGGGGGGAGTAAACCAACAGAGGCAGGAGGGATACAGTAGAGTAATATATACTGCTGTGTGTTAAGGAATTGATCTAGACTGGTAAAACACTACAAGGACACAGAATTGAATCCAATAAGGCTTGGTAATGTGACAGTCTAATCATATTGCGAGAAATTATATGACAGTAAGCTTTTCTGAGATATCACAGATATTGTCAATGTTGTTACTGTAGATCACAGATAATCCTGATAAAACTGTTATTCCTGATAACAACTGATACATACAGTATGTATTGTTCTGTCCCCTTGGATAATATAAAAAGAGTAATTTAATTATATTTATATTGATATGATGTGTAAAGCACGAACAAGCCACACTATGCCACACTATGGATTAAATTGCGGGTTCTGTACATAATTAGAGCAAGAGCGTTTTAACTAAAGTGAGCCGCTCTTCCTCTTACATGCGCATTTGAAGGCAGCACAAAGAAAGCGACCGTGTGAACTCAGACTAATTACATATTCTATTCGATGTACGAAACTTGGGGAATTTACTTAGTTTTCATCAATACAATCCACCATTCCAGTAGCCGAACGAAGGCTGGCATGGTCTTAGGACAAAATAAAAAGATCATGTTTCATTAATTGCAGTAAGGGATGGAGGTGTAGGTGATTTTTATCCTCGTGTATATATATATATATATATATATATAGTACATCTAAATGTCTTGTGATTGCAGTAACTTCAAGATGGTGGAACTTATTGTGCTTGTTTACACTAGGGGTGTCAAAGCGGGACTTTTGATGGTACAGAATAACAGAATAGGAGTAAAATTTCCATTTATTTCTCTACAGTACTGTATATAATCCCCTGCTACACTAATGCATTTTTTTCCAGTACATCATTAGTGCTTGGTTACCACTTTGGGTAGAAAGCCTTCTGAGTATACTGGAGCCATGATCGAACTGCCTGCTTCATGTCTGAAACGCTGGCCTCCCAGGAACTCCTTTAATGGCTCAAACATATTAAAAAGGTTTGGAGCAAGATCATGACTGTACAGTAGTGATGCGCGGGTCGGGTATTTTTCCAACCCGCGGGTCCCGCTTTTATGAAATCATTTGGCCAGCCCCAGCCCGCCCCGCACCACTGTATTTTTTTTTTACAACCCGCCCCGCCCCGCAACCATTAAATTATGTAAATTCCCGACCTCAATTTCTCCCGCACCTCGTCTTCCATCTTCACTTTTATTTCT
>JAQQZT010000016.1:8572727-8583973 GCA_030068275.1 Clarias platycephalus | reverse complement strand
ATACATGGATTTTTTATTTAATTTTGTTTTTAATGACCCGCCCCAACCCGCCCCGCAAATAAAGTGACAATTTCTTTGCCCGCCCCAACCCGACCCGCGGGTTACCCGCGGGGTCTGCGGGTTACGAGACGTCCCGCGCATCACTACTGTACAGGGATGTTACAATAACTCCCAGTCAAATTCCTGTTATTCCAAGCATCAGGTGAAATTTCATCATTATTATTCCTATTATTACATATTATTTATATATATACAGGGCACTATATTGTGCAAGATAGCGTAATTGAATTTATATTGGTCTTTTGTGGAAATGACACAATGGCTATAAAGTGTGCATACTCGCCTGGTATTATCTGTACTTTTTATTATGTATGAAAAACTTTTCGATATCTGACTGATAATAATAATGCTTTTAAAACAGCATTTTCAAAATTACCAATGTTACTGTGGACTAGGACATAGACACCCACTGCCAAAGTTCAAACTCAACCACATGATCTCTCTCTCTCTCTCTCTCTCTCTCTCTCTCACACACACACACACACCCGTGCAGGCAAATAAGTTGTTGGAAGGACAAAATGGATTTGAGTGCTAAACAAATGTGCTCTGCTGGGGCGTTCTACAAACGGCTCCTCTCGAATTTGGATACCGAGGAACAATTTAGTCCATACACACGCACTCTGTAGTCCTGCCGAGTGTACTCTCAAGTTATGTTAGCTCAGATTGAAAGCTGATCAAAGAGCATTAAAAGCCCTCTACTGTTTTACAGACTTGGCTAATCAGCGACGCAAATCAGATAGGAAGCAAAATCGATACCTCTAGTGCTGAGAAAATCAGACTGAGCGACTTGACAAATCTGGACATAACTCACGTTGTCCTGGTAGAGTGGCCACTTAAATTGTGATCTGGGGTCAGTCTCATTAAGTCAAATCCTTGCTTAATTATTAAAACATGCCCCTCGTATATATTCAGAGTGGCTGTTGTGATGAGTTGACGGCAGAGTTTTATTCAAATGTTGCTGGAAACCACAGAACATTTGAATGTCAGCGCTTGACTTTCACTGCCTTTGGGGAGATAGACGAGGCAGACTGGAAGTGATCCGATGATACTGTTCTAACGTCGCCTGGAGGAGGGGTGGATCTTGGGTCGTGTCATGTTCCGTTGGTATTGATCCTCTGTGACTGAACTGACCTTCCCTGGAAGTATTCCTTAAATCTCCTGTTTCAGTTAGACAGTAAAGCCCATAAAACCGAATCCACTGGCAAGGACTGATTTTATTTTTGAACAATTTTCTAGGTCTGACCGAAAAAGCCATTCTTGATCGATCTAATCAAATACTTGTAACAAACAATACACACTTAACTATCGATATATAAAATCATAAAGATCCAGGCCAAAAGCTTCAGTCAACGTACGAGAGGCGTTCAAGTCAAATCAGGACTTCTGATTGTGCAGAAAACAGAACACATTAACGACAGAAAGCTTATCCCAGAGTTTCACTAGTGCTTGGATACCATCAAGGCAGTAAGATTTGACAGTATGTCTGAAATATTGGCCTCCCAGGAACTCTATGTGGAAATGGCTTGGAGCGAGTTCAGGACTGTATAGGGGATGTGGCAATAGCTCTCAGCCGAGTTCCTGTAATGTGCAAACGGTGTTCATGTTGGATTGTGTGAACAGGTCCCACAGAAAGATGCTTCTCTTCTGCAAGTTAAGAAAAGTATCTGTATGTCTGTCGATTTTCAAAAAATATTCATGGGATTGACTGCAGTGGGCTCTGAGCTACTTCGTCATGAGCCAGGATATTCATTACCTTAGGCCTTCTTTATACCATTCAAATCTTTTATTGTGGCTGAGACTCATCTCTGGACAGTGCCTGAAGTCTTCCGTAACTATCAGTTGGGTTCATTACAAAAAAAATTCATCACTTGTCCCAATTTGGCATAACATAACAATGCAGGGTTTTGGGTTGTGATTAATTGTAACGGTTGATGCCTGGTTTGAGTGAAAAAAAAACTGACTTCCAGGTGGTTTCATGTCAATAGAAATTAAATTAAAAGGTGCGAAAAAAGAAAACTGCTTTGTTGTTGACAATAGCCAGATTGGTCTTTGCAATTTGTGTGCAGAAGAACATCACAGAACATACATGTTGTATCCTAAAGTAAGATTGGTTAGAACTGGAGGAAATGGGACTGTTAAATTTTTTTTTTTAAATGCATGTGTATAATTGTGTGCATTGCACTGCTGCCACATGATTGGCTGATTAGACACCTGCATGAACAAGCGGGGCATAAGAGTTTCCATTAAAATGCCCAATGAGTATGTATGAAAAGCGGAAGCTGGTCTGTAAATTAATTCAAGATTTACATTAAGTTAGTAATGACCCAGAAGCACCCTTGTGCAATTTGAGACTTAGTGATCTTAGGTCTGGATTATAAAGGGCAATTATAAATTATAAAGAAGACAATGCATTAAATGTAATCTATGCTGTTGTTAGTCTTTGCCTGCTCCTGTAAGGGGTCGCCACAGCGCACCATCCCATCCGCATACACAACACGGCACTGGCTAATAAGTGAATCAGTTCATTCTAAGCGTTCTTTCTAAAGTCTTACATACCTTACAAATGCTCAAACGCTCATATCTGAATAGTATTTTCATGGCAATAGGATTCTAAGTACTATCAACATTCTAATTAATATTATCATATTCTGAAATAGATGTCTCTAGGCTGTTTCTCTAGCAGCATCCATTCCGATGCACCACGGATCCAAATCTCTGTATCAACGTCCTGATGGTTCTGCTCATGCCTCGACTCCCAGCGCTCTCATCTTGTCTCCATTTTTTCTCATTTAGAGCGGGAAGCTCCAGCTGAGAGTAGGCGCTGAATTAAATTTGTTCAGTGATCTAGCAAGGCTGGGACTACGAGGGCTGAGTAGGTATTTAATGAGTAGAGGCAATAACATGGAACTGGCAATTTTTTTTCTTTTCTTTTTTTTTTTCCTTTTTAATTTAATTAGATTCTGCACAAAGGCAGTGGAGTTATTATCCTTCCTCAGCCCTGACAGTGGGTTTGGTTCGCCCTGTAGGAAACTCTTCAGCTTTAAGATCTTATTTCTCTCAGCTCAGCCTCTTTACTAGCTTCTTGCACATTAGGTACTGAGAAGGTCACCATTTGGAGAATATTGGAAGTGAGATGGAGAGAGAGAAAAAAAAAAATCTCCCCGCCTTCTATTCTTGTTTGCCTTTTCTGACTTCTGCCCTGGTGTGGCCTGAAAGCCTGGGTGATGGAAGTGTAAATAAAGCAGAGATTGAAGAAAGAAGAAAAGCAAAAAAAAAAAAAAAAAGGAGCTTGGCTTGGAAGATATTGTTTGTGTTTTTTTCCCCCAACCCTTTTCTCCAAAATTTGCTAGATTGACCAACACTTTCTTTTTGATAGTAAGATACTTAAACCTCTGATTAATTTTCTATGACTAGCACACGAATCAGAATCCTGGATTTTCTTATGCTTTTAAGAAGATCTCAATGTTATAAAGAAGCAAAGCTGTGGGTGATTTGTTTCTAGTCCAGACTGTAGGTTCATGATGCAGCCTATCAATGGCATTTGAGTTACAATGAATATACAGAGGGCGGCACGATGGTGTAGTGGTTAGCACTAGATTCAATTCAGGTTCCAGGTTCAATTCCCAGCCAGGCTCGATTCCCGTCTCTGTGTGCATGGAGTTTGCATTTTCTCCCTGTGCGTGGTGGGTTTCCTCCGGGTACTCCGGTTTCCTCCTACAGTTCAAAGATATGTAGGACTGTAGGAATGAAAAGGAGTTTCCTACAGGGCGAACCAAACCCACTAGCAATCTAGGTTGATTGGCGTTCCCAAATTGTCCATAGTGTGTAAATAAGTGTGTGAGTGAGTACATGTGAGTGTGTATGCCATGCGATGGATTGGCACCCCGTCCAGGGTGTACCCCGCCTCGTGCCCTAAGTCTACTGGGATAGACTCCTTGAATACAGGATAAAGCGGTAAAGAAGATGATTGAGTGAGTGAATATACAGAATAAAATAACTAGATTTCATGTGCACAGTTGCGGGGTAATGAACATGAGCAAGGTGGATATTTTTTCCACATAATCATTTTCCAATTAAAGTATACATTGTCCAATTAAAGGACAAAAATACACACGAGAACAAGAAAGTCTGAATAAAAGATTTGATGTTTGTCATGTTAGGAATTCAGAAGTCCCATGGAATGAATTATTCACATAAAGTTAAAAACGTTAAATGCAATAAAATGTGATGACTTCCTTATAGATAATTCACAGTTTTTGCAGACTTTCGAATACACTTCCATCTTCCGCACATACTCGCATTTTACAAGAGTACCACTTTGGTTTCTTTTGAGTTTATGTGCGATTGGTGCAATAATGCTACCTACTGCAGTGCGGAGCAGAATATCAACAGGAAAAAAAAGATTATCTGACCCTATGAGACATGACACAGCATTAAGGCTACACAATATGATTAAATCCTGTTGCAAATTCTTTTGTTACATAATGCGATATTTAACTATTCTGTGTTCAAACATATTTATCTAGGCTAACGCCAAACAATTGGACAAATGGTCTCACTCAAGGGAATTATTGACAAGCTCTACATAAATTCTTGACTATGGATTTATTACCCATAATAACTTATAGCCTTTTGCGATTAAATGACAGCACAGATTTTGATGTGATTAATTGCGAAGGACTTCTTTATTAATGCTCAATACTTTTACTAGTTTTTTAAAACTTCAAAACTTAAATATAGCTGCTTGAGACAAATCAGAAAGTGCTATTAAATCAAATCGAATAACAAACTGCAGTGCTCAAAAATACAATCACATCGAATAAAACCCATAGTCTGTGATTCATAGTTCTACTGCATATTATATTTAATATCTCAACCAGTCATTACTGCTTGACTTAAATGAATGCTACTAAATAAAACGGCCACGCGTATTCAAAAGCGTTGCAGAGGGATTAGTGAGAGGAAAAGAAATTTCTTGTTAAGCAAACACGGGGCTTGTGACAAACTGACCCAGATACATAAAATAATTCCATCGCAACACATTTGGATTGAAGCAAAGCCTCAAAAACATTTGAGTTTTTAATATTCCGCCTGCTGCCTTTCCAAGAAGGTGGGGTTTTAAAACGTCTAAGCTGGAGAGTACTCATCAGTGACATATGTGTGGCTTGGTTTAGCGACTTGACGTTCAGGCCCAACAGAGTGTGTTGCTAAACCAACAATTTGTACCACCCACAGTCTCCGAATCACTGTGAATTCCAGCACCGCAGGCCAAAACAAAACCCTGCAGCCAAGCTCTTCTCTGCTGGTGCTGAAGCTTTCTTTGGAATTTTGCTTTGAAAAAGTCAGTCTCAGAGGCTCAGTTAAGGATGAGTCTTGACAACAAATTATAAAACAGAATGGTTTAGCCATATTGAATGTTGTGTTAGGGTTTAGTCAGTTGTTTGAGTAGAGATGTTTGGGAGCGTGTCTCTGATCTCAGGGAATCTCATCAGCTGTTCCTGCTGGACAGCTGGACTTCAGAGGGGGTACAGTAGAAGGGAGGGGATTGTGGGTGCTTCAGACAGCCCAATAGTCTCATTGGGATTCAGTGAGATTCCTAAAAGACCTTTACATAAAAGTTAGATGTAATCCCAGCTCAGTACTCCAGACCGCACTCTGTTGTGATCGGCCATCTCTTGGGCACAGGTTTCCGCCATTTCCGTAGCATGAAGTCTATTCAAAAAGAATGGCATCTGGTAAAGCAGTTACAAGTTCATCTAATATTGTTGTCATTCAAGTTTGATCCAATATTTATGATCCCTTTCCCATATAGATAGAAAGGACACTTGACCCTTGAATCACTTTGTGAGTGTACTTTATGTGAATGTCTCAACATCTTGAGATTCAAGCCTGCTAAAAATGTTTCTAATAATGAAAAAAAAAAATCTCATTTTGGTTCATCTAGTACGCCTCATCTAACAATTCTACAAACAGATTCACTTAGATTTTCATCTCAAGTGCTCAAAAAGATTATTTCAACAGAAGGTACAGTATAAGTATGGATGGTTAAAGGTATTGGGTGATATTTTATTTTTTCTTTTGGCCTAGCCGCTGGTAAAAATAATCCCTGGACATCTTTTTGTCTCCTTCTTGAAGGATGAGATTGGTCTGCGGGAAGTAACATGAAAAGTAAAAAAAAAACCTTCAATAAAAAACGCATCAGCGCTGTAGTTTTTGAAGTATGGTGGTCAGATTCTCAGCTTCTCCTTAAGACCTAATGAGGTCTACAGAGAATTTGAGATTGTTGAACTAACTCAAAAGACATTCTGTATAAGTACTGCCCTTTGACCGGGTGGGTGTGCTGAAAGAAAAGTGGCCACAAGTAAGACTAAAGGTCTGACTAAATAATTAAGGGTTTACACAGAGGCAGGCATGGGGTTAATTACTACACATGCTAGATTACAAGGCAACACACTGAGACACGCACAGCTATTTAGTGACAATTGCCTTGTCATTAATTGGCATGAGTCAGATGGGGCCATTATGATATTGAAACAGTTCATGAGACAATAGGTATAGTTTAATTTGTATATTTATGATAATATTTATCCTTTGATGAACCCAATTGGTTCTATATTTTTGGGTATTCCCCTCCACTAACTATCTTTCCTCTATCATAGAACAAAGACGATGTGAAACTACCTGCCCTCTTCCACATCCATGTCCTTAAAGATGCCGATGATTGGCTAGTGTCACAGTGATTGACCAGGGAGGGTGTAGCTGCATACCTGCCACGCTGAAAAGCATGGCTATGGCACAGTCAGGACTTAAACTTTTACTATTTAATGCTTATCTGTTTTGGGTGACTTGAGGGCCCAATTAGTGCACTGTTTTGGGCATCCATCTTATTATAGTGACAAACACCGAAAAGAAGATGCCAACCTGACACAGACAAGGGAGCATGCCATAGGCAATTCAAGCTGTGCGATTAAATCGTTTGTGCAATTCAATTGATTCAAGTCATCTGTAGGTCTTTTTTAGGTCGAATTTATTGAATCAGCTTTTGATTCATAATCGAATCACATTAAAAAAATCAAGTATTAAGTCACATTTTGGGTGATTTGAATTATGCTTATTTTCAGATTCCTGGTTGAATAAGCCCCATTTTGATAGCAAGGTTATTACTACATCATGTCGGTTGCTGAGATATAGCCAGAGCGAATTTGTTGTTTTAAATAACTCATAAGCTGTAAGATATAGCTTCTTGAGACAAATCGGACAAAAAACTTTAGTGCTAGGCCTCCGAGTGGCGCAGTAGGTAAAAGCGCTCGCCCTATTATCCGGAGATCGCTGGTTCGATCCCCGGGTGATGCTGTTTTCCTCTCACAGCCGGAGGCCTCGAGAGAGCTAAATTGGCCGAGCTCTCTCAGCGGGGAGGATGAGAGGTATTAGTGCTCCCACATTAATTGCACGGCTCTATGCCATTCGGCGTAGATTCGGCGTATACACGTCTGCGAGCTCGCACACGCGGAGGGAGCGGATAGCGCTGGTTCGGAGGAAACGCGTGATAGTCTTCGGCCCTCCCGGTTGAATGGTAGTAGTAGCCTTAATGTGGGAGCCCCCTAGTGACGGGGAGGAACTGGACACGACTAGATTGGGGAGAAAATCGGGGAAAAAAAGAATTGGACAGGACTAAATAAAAAAACAAAACAAAACAAAAAAAACTTTAGTGCTCGAATCAAATTGAATTGAATGTAAAAACTACTGCTGTGTTGACGATAAGGCAAACATGTGTTCATCACTAGAGACATGACCAGGAAACAATAATAATAATTTTTTAAAAACGACTCACTATGTGAAACTGTCCCTTCCACTGACTTTTCTTTTTTTTTACTTTGAAAATAAGATGGCATATAAAAACTGTATTATTCCATAATATGGATCTCCAATTTAAAAAAAACGTTTGCTACTTGCTTTTGTGTAAAACATCCAGACTGTTCACCTGTAAGTCGTGATCAGCAGTGATAATTACGGAACTGGATTTCTTATCACAGATAAGCATGGACGTCAAGGGTCATTCAAAATCTGCCATTATCTATAATGTAATTTCATACTGCTGGACGGGATATATTGTCCAGGTTAATTTTAGCCTTTGGTCCGATCCTTTTTCTGACAAGTAGTGAAATTACAGGTCGTATCCTGACAGTCAGGCTCATTTAACAGAACGAATGGATATGACAGTCAATGCTTATTATAACAAACCTGTGCTTTAACAGATAGACTAAAGGTTACTTCATCCACTGAGGCTTAGTACATTTATATGCAAAATCTTTCACACATGTAATTCTAGTATTTATGCCAGCCAATTACCATTAACCAATCTAACCTATATAACATAAGCTAAATTACACCCTGAATTGAAAGCCATTTGCGCGGAGGGCCATTTGCTACGCTTGTATTCACATGCTTATATATTTTTTTATTTTTTAAAACTATATCTCCAAGAACACCACTTCAAATTGACATTCTGTCTTACAGCAGTGTACAAATACAAGTTCTGAGCACTTGTTTTGCTGACATCCAAATACAGGGGAGGCGTGTTCTCAAGCTGAACGACGTCAAACCAAAGCTAATTAACTGGAGGTGACCTTCTGATTTATTTACATTCTAAACAAAGGAGCTGCACTATACCCTGGAAATCAATCACACCAGATAATCCAATTCTTTTAAAAGGGGGAACGGAGGGGGCATCATTCATGGAAATTATTTTATGAGGCTTAGGCTACGGCTTTTCCAGGCCTTCTGGTCTGATCCCCAGAAGAAGCCAATGCATCACAAATCACAAAAAAGTGCAAGGCTACTGACCTGACCTCCAAATCTCAATCTTACTGAGCACCAATGGGATCCACCGGACAACCAGTTCTGATCCATGGCGGCCCTAGCCAGCAAACCACAACAGATAAAGGATCTGCTGCCAGACACCACATCACACCCCCAGAGGCCCTGCAGCGTCACGCCATAAATGGAAGAGCTTTGGACCACCCGAAACCAGTCTCAGAAAAATTTCTGTCTGTATGCCTTTATATCTGTATGTTTTGTCACAGCATCATGCAAAACTGGCTCAACAGGATTTAATTGAAACTAATGATATGATTTAATGTGGCTATATGCGTCACTCAACAACGTTACCAATCAATGATAGTTTACAATAAATACTGTACTCAGAGTATGCCGAAGACACAGTAATGACCATAAATCCCTTTCAGAGCGCTATGGCCTACTCCGAAAAAAAGGTATGTAATTTTTGAAAACGTAATCTTCAAAGATGTATGTTTATTCTTCCTGTGGGAAGTTTAAAACCAGTTTGTCTCATATGATCCAAAACCAAAAAAACCCCTAAAAATTAGACATGTGGAATGCCACTATGAGATGAAAGACGGGTCATTGGATCAAACATACTGTATACACAACAGTGTGAGGAGAGGGCGTGTAAAATACCCAGATTAAGAGTGTTGTGCATGTTAAGTGAAAAGTGTAGGTGAGCAAGTGATGTTATAAAAAGTTATGTGCCAGATGTAAAAACCTCTTTGTATATTTACTGTATATATAGTGAGATAGTGATATATTGTGAGACCTGTTGGGTCATGTCTACATAATCATGATTTACTGCTGTTTTTACGTGTGTGGGGGTATATATACGTATGTTTGTGTCCTTGATAGAGTATCCTGACATGCTGGATGGCCTGGCCTCATTAGTAAATGTCTGCCCTTTGCCTCTAGATAGAAGCGCCATGTCCACTGATTATCCACTCACCATTTTGGCTCGCTGTTCATTGTGTCACCAAAAATGTACAAGCTAATGAATTACATTGGTCTGAGGTCTGTCAATCTAGCTCTCTGTACTCATTAGGTATTATAGACTCAAATGGTTGTAAATAACACACTTCCATTAGAGCTCAGCTTTAGAAGAAAAAAAAAATCCATACCAGAGGCTCTAGTGAGTAATTAGCAAATTCTAGACTGCCGTCAAGTCTTCAGAAGAAATTGTTTACAGAGTCGCAGGTTGCTAATATTCCTTGTAGAATGCCACCTCAGAACCCCGCAGTGCAGCTAACTCAGCAGTTTAACTGCTAGCATCCTTTGTGTGCTCTGTGTTGTTCCAGGTTACACTGACTGAGCAGACTCTCTTCCTCCGTCCCACGAGAGAAGTGATTTGGGAGATAGCCAGAAGGCCCTGATTACCTCCGTCCCAGCTGGCCAGACATCCTTTCCTGCCTCATGTGTCTGCCCGTTAACCCTCCGAGCACCTATTGATTTTTTTCCATGGCTTTAAGTGGCTAGCGTCTTCATGGCCTTTGTGCTAATTCATCAGTAACTTAAGCACAATACAAATGCGAGCTTTCCTGTCTCGTGAAAATTCTCAACAACAATGACTCACCATCTGTTTGTTCATATATATATATATATGGTGAGAGATTCCTCAGTTACAGTAAGATGACATTTCATAATTAAGATTCACAAGACTGACCAGCCACGAATTACTTTCTGTGTCAGTAAGTTCCCTTAAGTGTACAACACGGTTTTCTTTTAGCACCAAGACTAAAAAATACTAGACCCATATATTTATTAGGATTTATTAATGGATCATTATACTTATTATGCTCAAACATATTGTTTTTTTGGTATAAATTAGTACTGAAATTCAAATCAATTGAATACTTAAACAAATTTTTAAGAGAACAAGTTTTAGATTAGTTAGTAAGCCTGGCCGAATTGTAACCCTATTCAATTCAAATAAACTGTAAGAACCTGACAATAACAAAGATAACAATTTATTAGTAGCTTAAGTTGCCCTTACTTATTCAGTAAATACTATGAAAAAGTAAGTAACAGTTAATACTATGAGCAGTTATTTAGATATAAATTATATAATTCTAGTAGAAATCTAAATAATCTGCTAAACATAATGCATAAAGTGTATTTTTATTGTTATGTTTTGTTCAATGTGATGTTTGGAAATAGAAATGTTATTGTACTCAATATAAACTCGAATATGTAGAAGTGCTTTTGGTGATTTGGTGGAACGGATATCCTTTTGATATAGGGTGCCTGTACTTATACACAATACTCTCTCTTCACACACACACACACACACACACACACACACACACACACACACACACACACACACACACACACACACACAC
>JAQQZT010000016.1:8545416-8561275 GCA_030068275.1 Clarias platycephalus | reverse complement strand
CTAATTGGGATATGCGAAGAAGAAATTTCGCTGTGCTGTGAAAAGTACATGTGACAATAATTGAATATTCTTCTTCTGTGACTCTTTATCAAATCTCAGTTTGTTATAAAGAAAGTGACAGAGTTTTGTTTTTGGGGGGGGGGGGGAGGTGGACAGAGGTGTCTATCTGACGCTTCATCCTGTACCAGACTCCCTTGATGGACAGAAGCCTCAACTTGAGACTTGATCAAAGCATACTGTACAAGTGACTGTGAGAAGCTTTTTCGTTTTAAGTGAATCCATGAGTGAACCTGGATCGCTACAAACAAATATCTGATATTACTCTCTGCTGTTCTCTTGGTCTTAAAAGAAAATCAAGGCAAGACGAAAAGCCAGAACCATAAACACATGCAACTCTCCATTATTGTACCTGTCTTTTGCTTGTTTTTTCCCCTATAATCCATTCAAGTTTATAGCTGCCTCATTTAGTCACATAATACTATAGTTGTCTTTCCATGTCACCTAAATTTTTTCGCTTTAGGCCATCATGACGTCCAGTTCGTGCTGTTTATATTCACAGAGGTACTGATAAGTTTGAGCAGCTTAAGTGCTGGCTGCTTTCACAAAGATGTTTTTGGCATCATCAGAAAGCGTACTGAAGTGGTGGTTTTTGGGTGTAGATCAATGTGAGACTGGAAAGGAGCACATGCAATAAACGGCTGGTCCAGTCTCAAGACATTTTTATTCTTTTCAGCTTGTAATGCTGGAACATTTTAAAAAATGTTCAGAAATGTTCAAAAACTCTTACTTTCATTTCTAGCTTCAACACAGGTACATCTTAAAAACATGGAGAGGTAAAAAAAATTAAAAAAAAATACCTACTACAGTACTTCACCCCTATTAATTACACTAACTGTTAGTTCCACTAGTGGTGGAAGGATGTGTGTTGATATCCAGTAAAACACTTCGTCTTGTGTGATATTGCCTAATTACTTTATGATACAATTTTCGCAAAACAACTTCCTAAATCATCACAGCTAAAAGGCAGATAATGGGGTATGACTAGATGTAACATGCTCCATGATAGCATGTGTTATTTCTTAATTGCTTATGCTTATGTAAAAGTATAGAACGTGGTTATTATTCCCTTTAAACTTTTCTAACCTGGATAATGAAATTTAGAAATTAATGTATTTTCTATGTAAAAAAAATAAAATAAAAAGCAAATTTGCATGTACACAAAGTCTGACTCAAACAATATTTGAATAAAGATTGACATGTATTTATATAAAGAAACGTACATGAACTAAAAATGTTTAGAAGTAAAAAAAATTTCTGAGTAATGTAATGTAAATCACTTTCACATACAGTATCAGTGGCATACTGTAAGTAGCAGACACATCTTACTATCCGTGCTTGCTGTATGCTCATTGGTATCACCGCCGAGGCATGCGATTTTGACTGACACCAAAATATCTTCAATTTCCCTCACTGCACTGCTAAAATCATAGTCATTTAAATAAATAAATAAATAAATAAATAACATTAAAAAATAATAGACGAAAGTAGTTCATCCTAATCAATTCATTTCAGAGAAACCTTCCCAGATAATACTCACGATTAGCCTGTATTAGGATTTGATGAGTGGATATGGGAGGTTCAGGTGGAGCGACTGCTGTGAGAGAAGTTGATTATATCTTCAAGAAAAAAATAGTCTCTGAGCCTGTCTCATCTGTAATTCACAGTGACACCACATCCTCGTCACTTGATAACAAAGAAATCTGCCAAGTTATTACCACCTCAGACATGAGGATTCAAGGAGATGAAGATGAGGCGACGGGTATTTTCTTGCCTGATGCTGATGAATATATCTAAATCTTTCGCTTTAAAGCGTTGGTTCACTGAACATTTTGAAGGAAGTGAGATGAGTAGACCCAATTAAAAATCACACTTCAACACCAAGCTTTCAGAATGTCCCATTTTTCATCTGTACATTAGGGATTTTCATATATCTGGATTGCACGCTATATCCACTCAGTGGATTTAATGCTAGTCAGCACTCTTGTCGTGATGGATTGTCTCTCAGGCGCTTGAGACTGGTGATTTGGTATGTGAAACAGACCTGACCAGTCAGAAGTGCTTCAGTTTGAAGATTTTCTACACAGTAAAGTCCTTTTTTTTTGCTGCTGCAGCCTGCTATCGCTGCATCCTAGCAGTGCAAATGAGTCGAGTTATTGGCATTTCTAATAGCCTTTAGAGATGCATGTGTCACTCTCCGCTCAAGGTAATTTATGGAATCCCTTCACCATTTTGCACACTACTCTGTCTTTCAGTCTCTTTCTCTTCACCTCCACCCCTTCCCCCCTCCTGTTTCTTGCAAGATTTCTGGCCAGTTCTCGTTATTGAAAAAGGCCTCTCTCTTTCTTTTACTCCATCGCTTCATCTCTCCTTATTAGATCTGCGATTCCAGACGCGCATTAAGATATTAAATCCAGGAAGGGAAGGAAATGGTTGCAGCTTGCCAACTTGGCAGGATCCCCACTCCTACCATTTCCCCTCCTTTTTTCCCTCTATCTTGCCTAACTTGCTACCGAAAGGACCCGGAGTCCAGTGGAGAGAGAGAGAGTGAGAAAAAAAGATTGGGCATCTCTCACTGTCCAGGCCCATGGATAGCCAGACAAAGCTCTCCCTTGTGAGCAAGGGAACGACGGGAAGAGGCTAACACAGTGGACGCTCTGTCATCGCTTGGATCCTGCTGACGCGTCACTGAATGAAGACGTGCATGCATGCGCCCACACAGCCCAGGCACCACTGGAGCATTCTTCATGACATGTGAGCATCTATTATGGTTGTTCGTTAGGCTATGCAGCTTCGCCAACAAACGAAAGAATGTCTTTTTTGTGCTAGCCCTGTCACTGGGTCTCCCTTGTGACAAAAAGAGATGAGATGTTGCGTCTTATAAAGAGCTACTTTGGTTCTTACAAAAGATTATGTTTTCAAATGCAACAAGCAAGCCTCAGAAAGGGTTTGTAGCTGCACCCAAGGAATAAATTGTAGTTTGGGGGAATTTGATGAAAACCCCATTTATATATAGCCACTGTCCATCCCCTTTCCCTCCAGATGTGTTCAACATTCTGTTACTAATTCAATTAAAGAACAAATTATCATCAAGACCCCTTGTCCCTTGAAATCATGTTTTTTGCACAACTGCCCAGTCACTGATTCTTGTGAGATAAACATGTCTAGATCTCTCAAAGTCAGCCAGGTTAATAGAGGTAGCTCGTTCGGGTCCCTATAAGCATTGGTGGCCAAAGTGCAAATCCTGTACTTGAGTCAAAGTTAGGAGCAGCTCGGTGTCTGATTATCATTCACATATCACGGGCAATTTGGAAACGCCAGTTTCCCCAACATGCATGTCTTTGGACTGTGGGAGGAAACCAGAGTACCCAAAAGATACTCACAAGACATAAGAAGAACATGCAATGAACATGCACTTCAAATATTACACCACTGTGGCTATGTAACAACATTATGCACAAACGTAGTGAAATAGAAAGTATAGATATTTGTAGGATGTAGTGGGGTAAAAGTTAAATATATCTGCAAATAAAACTACTCAGATAAAGTACAGACACATGGAGAACAATACTTGTAGAGTGACTAATGATGTAAAGTAACAAAGTAAATATAATTAGATACCTTCCACTTCTGCCCAGTACTGAAACGAAATACCAAGGAATCTTTAGGTAAAGCCTCACTGGCCCTATTTTCAAGACATATTTGCTCACAAATATCTGTTATTAGAAATCAAGGCATTGGGGTTTTCATGTGAAGAAAAAAAAAACATCCACGATTATGGTAGTCGGCAGATCTTCTCCTGTTTTCTAAATAAAGATGTCAATTTGAAAAGTTGGAAGAGGTGACATGCAGGTCGTACTGTAAATGGCTTTGTCTGTGCTTGTGATTTAAACGAAGTCTGAGATGTGAGACACGGAGCAGGACAATCCTGGAAAATGGGGACAACAGATTAGAAAATGGTGTGCAAAGTGTACCATTATTTAAGGCTTGACAGAATTGTAGAGTCATTCCTGAATGTAAGGAAACAAATTTTAATTTTTTTTTTTTGTTTGTGTGTGTGTGTGTGTGTGTGTGTGTGTGTGTGTGTGTGTGTGTGTGTGTGTATGTGTGTGTATGTGCTGAAAAACAAATAGCCCATTTTGGAAAACATAGTCTCAACTGATATTGTTATTGTAGATAAAGGCAAAATTTAGCCTAGATCCTCCTTATGTTAGCATTAAGAATCTCAGATTACTAGAGGACAGCTTGGCTTCAGATTTGTGACTACTAACTCTGAGGAATGAGTCTCTGTCTCTTCTAGCATTCCCTCTAGTCAGTTATTAACCCCTAACCCCTGCCTTAATGCCCCCCCCCAATCTGATGCCAGATCACGGCACTTTTCCAACACACTCATCTTTCCCTCAGAGAATACAGAGTGCATAAAATGAGTGCTTTTCCCCCCTCTATTCTCACAGCTCCATTCATTTGCCTCTAGCAGCAGAAAGCCCAAAGGTCCTCTGCCTTCTGTATCCCCGCCACTCTCGACTCAGCACTAACGTGGAAATTGAAAAGAGCAAGAAGCTTAAAGACCTGATGTATCCAGAGCTTAGATATACACTTTTCCTGGAAGGGGTGGAAGAATACCAGGACTCGTGGATGCGGCTTGAGGGAGAATTCTCCCACATGCTGCAGCGTATGACGGTTTGGGTTTATACTTCTGCAGGAAATAAAGGGATGAGTCAGACACACCATGGCATATTTGTGGTCCTCAACTGAAATGGAGCAGGCAGGCGTTGTGTTTGGCAGAACAGGTGTTTGATACACATGTCAGTTCAATTATATCCTGAAATCCTCACAGCTTCGATGGTGACTTTTTTTTTATTTTATTAGCTGTCACTTGTAAACCAAGTTAAACAGTTGGTTAAACACTAAGTTAACAGACTAAGTGAACACCAGAAAAGAAAATACTTCAAATATACAGTATATAAATAAAAACTGATTTAGCTTTGCTTAACAACAACTCAACTGTACTATGTTCCTATAAACCAATACCGTACACGAAAGCAAAAACATCACAGATGGACAAAATAATGATTCTAATACCATGATCATTTATATCATGATGCACCTGTTTCAGATATCTATAGTATCTTTACAGTTACAGCTTTGATCATTGGAGACAATAACAAATCACTGAATTCACAGGTTTTTTTTATTTTTTATTTAATGTAATGCAACACTATTATAGTAGCGCATACATATTGTGATACACACCTCGATATCATGATAAACTGTAAGCTAACAATTTTGCCATGTCATCCACCCATAAACACATCTCCCTCAGATATTTAACTGAATGCTTTACTTTGAAATCTTCAAGAACGCTTCGTTAATTAAGGGCCGAGACGGTCTGTGAGACTCCAATGGCCAATGCGAAATAAATATATAAAAGAATTAAGCAGACTAATTAACATGTGCCTGGTTTTCAGTTAACAACACCCTCATTCTCTAAGAATGTAAAGAAGGGCTGGCTTGACATTTAGAACAAGCCGTTCTATCATCCTAACAACAGCAAGAACAATGTACCAGGGGCGTTTGAGTCAAACCAGGACTTGTGCAGAATATCAGAACACAGTTACATATGAGAGTAAAAAGTCCCTTTATTTCTCTATATAATCCCCTGCTGCACTAATGCACTTATCCCAGAGTTTCACTAGTGCTTGGATACCATTAAGACTCCTTGCTTCATACTGTATGTGCGACGCTGGCTTTCCAGGAACTCCTTTAATGGGCCAAAACAGGTAGAAATGGCTTGGAGCAAGGTCAGAGCTGTATGCGGATGTGGCAATCACTCCTAACCGAATTTAGTAATGTGCAAGTGAATGATCATGTGTACAGTTCCCACAGTCAGGTACATATTTCCTGCAAGTTGGGGACAAGTTATCCGCCGATTTTAAAGGATCAGGAGTTCTGCGGCCGGGATCGTCATCGTCTCGACTTTCAAAACGTCTGCATCGTTCAAATATTTTGCCTTTTGATTCATATTTTTCAGCTTAGAGTCTCATCGCTGCGCTTTAAGTTTATCGGTTTTACACACATATTTCACAGATATCCGATAAAGTAATAAATAACTTCATGTTTTTTATATAACCCCATGTTTTTTATATAACTCGAGTCATTTTCTCATAAAAAATATTATAGATTAGTCTGAAGCAAGTTTAAAAAACTGTCACGTAACTTCAACTCTCATCCGGATTTGAAATTCTTGCATTTTTTTTTTTCCAAAAGAAGTACATCAAAGGGGCCAAGAGAAATTCAAAGGCAGCTGTGATGTGTGTTTGTGTGTGTGTGTGTGTGTGTGTGTGTGTGTGTGTGTGTGTGTGTGTGTGTGTGTGTGTGTGTATGTATGTATGTAAAAAAGTAAGAGATAAAGAGAGACAGAGAAAGAGAAAGCAGTAAAGTAAATGAGGCAAGTTCAGACACTGATAGCAAGTGAACAGAGCGGCAAACACCAGGCCTGGAGAGAACAAGCTCTAAGTTTAGACCCGGTCTCCACACAAAAGCAACAATCACAGAGTTAAATTAGGAACTGGCTGATAACCCGACAGCACCGCATGCTTTTAACCTTACTGGCTTGGGCAAAAAGGACAATCTGCATTTGATAAATCTGTTTAAGCTGTTTCATGACCGAGGAGATTGTTAAAAGTGCCATAGCAATAACAGTGAACCTGAAGTGAATTGTTTATTAGCTGGATACAAACAAATGTACTGTTTTTGTACATCATCTGGAGGAGCATTTTATTCTAATTAGTATTAATGAAAATCCAGTTCATATCCTAAAAGTTGGTGATAATTTATGGAAATAGAGACACACTAAAGTGAACCTTGGTGGGTTTTATAATAATGGAATTGCTATTTTATACATAGATATGTTTTGATGACTTTCAATATCTCAAACAAGTCATTACTTTAAGAGAAAAGAAATGAGGAGAATCACCAAGGACCACCTGATACGATATTCTCGCCATACTTTGGTGTCAATTCAATTCTACACATATCATGATTTTATAAATATCCCAATTCAATATAAAATTTTGTCTCAGATTTTGTTTCTCAGACAGAATTTCATTGGCATCAGTAAATGCAAAGTCGCCAATTAGATCTAAATAAGCAACTATCATGCATAGTGCTCAATGGAGGGAGTGTTATGATCTGGGTTGCTTCAGTTGGTCAAGTCTAGACTTGTTATGTCTAGTAACGTTATGTGGCAATAAAATAAAATCAGCTGATATCCTGCATGTTCTGAATGACCAGGTAAACACATTGATCACCAATGAAAGTCATTAAGATGTGTTGGCAAGTCTTTAAGGCCAGATTTCGACTATGGAACTAAAGGAGGTCTAACAAAATATTAGTGCAAGTATGCGACGTCTTTTTTTTTCTTTTTCTTTGCCGTATACCTACACATAAGTATAAGAAAATCAGCATTACCAAACCTTTTGTGTATCTGCCTGAAATGTTTTTTTGTTTGATTTGGTCTGCAAAAATGACTTAGTAGGCATGGTGCCTAGAAATAAAGTTCCAGCTTATTCATCTGATCACACAAAGGTCACAATGTCCAGCGTTTACACAATGGCTCACAGAGGAAAGGTGCTGCCAAAACAAACTTAAAAAAAAATCAGGAATGTTCCGTCTGTCAACAAGATAGAGCGCACTGAGCCATTTCTATAAATGACCTCCATAGGAAAACACAAAGATCTATTTAGCAGGAGGAAGTATCATATGAGGAAGCACTAGTGGAAAACTGGTGTGTCAAAATTCTCGATTTAATAAATACTACAGTTTTTTTTTTTTTTTTGTCTGTGCATAGGTGTGCGAGTGTCTGTGAATTTACCCAACAGTCTTGCATAATTTGACTTAATAAGCATCTCTATGTTGTGAGTTGACTTTGTAATGAGGTAAATGAAGGTTTCTAAGCCGACTGCATGGTTAAGATCATTGGCGATTAGGGTGCAGTATGTTATTGTGCTTTGTCTGAAGATTGTTCTGTGGTGCTTCTGGGAAGCTCAGTCTAATTATGTTGAAGTCGTGTAAGGATTTAAAAGCTAATCATTTCTTTAATTTGACCATCTCGTCAAGCGCTGTACCCTATATTATGCTATGGATGTGTGCGTGCATGCATGTGTATGTTCTTGACCAACGGCAGAAGGGTCTTCAGTTATTGTGTTTTTGGGCCAAATCATTGCAATATGTGACAATGAACTTTCTTGCTTTAATATAATGTAATACAGCTAACACTGCAATGATCAAATATGACAATGCAATGGCTATTTTTGACCGATTGAAAGCAATATTTTATAATCAACATGGTGCTTCTGGGAAAGTGCGGTTAATGAAATGCAATCATATCATTCCTCGTAAATGCTATGGTTAAGGAGAAATAAGACGCACCTTCCAGGCACACACAGGGGTATATAATGCATTCTATACAGTTCTCAGATTCTAATCCTGGATGTCTCGTTGCAGCCGTTGATACCACTGGTTAGGCAAATGATCGATATCTTTTCAGAGTTCCCTTTGATATCAAAGAACATTCTAGGAGCTGAGCTCGCTCTGCTTTGAACTGCAAAAGAAACGAGGATAAAGAAAATGCACATCATGCAAATCACATTCATCTGTTACAATACATGCGTTTTTACTCCAAAAGCTCTTCAGTGACGAACGTGATAACTGCTAGACGTCGCTGTGTTTACCATCTCTGTCAGAAATCACCGCAACCGGTAGCCAAACTAGTAGCAAACATAAAGCAGACATAGTATCTGCCATACACAACTTAACGAAATCTTCGGACAGGTAAACTTTATCACGAATTAGATTATTATTAGGCAATAATCCATCATGTGACAGCAAGATCATGTGACAAAGCTGATTATTTTCCTATTGCAGCCTTTCCAAAATGGAAAAGCAAATTTAATGCATAATTTTTTTTTATATTTAAAGTACCATACAATAGCATTTTTATACAAGTCCCCTTTAAAGAAAAGAAAAGGAAAAAAAAGCTGCAGAACACATGACCATATGAACAATGCACATGTTTTAAGTGTTTATTTAGAGCACCCATAATACAGGTCCTTACGTACTGTAAGCTACTATAGAAAGAAAACTTATTAGAATGGAACATAATAGGAAATTATAACCAATTAAAATCAGGAATTGCAAATATTATCATGGACGCTTCAAGTCGCTGTCATTTGCAAACTAACTGGGAGAAAGCAACCTAGGTTTAAAAAAAATTTCACCAGCATTACCCTGAGATTTTCTTTTTCCTTGGGCTTTTTTCCCCTTTCTCAAGGTCATCACATTGGATCATTCGATCCGCAAGTTATTGGAACAGGTTTAATGCCGGATGCCGAGTATTTTATCACAGTCACCAAAGCCCAAGAATTACTCCTTAGGTAAAGTCTTTATATTAATTTAAACTAAATACTATTACTCTAATTTGTGTTAATTAAATCTACTGTGTTTGTTCACCTGAAAATAAAATTCTACCTGTAAAAATAACTTCTGACATAATAAAGGGCAGCACCAGAGACTTTCTTCTGCTCTAAAACATAGGGTTTCCAGTTAATGTACTGTAACAGTCCCCACAGATTCATTTCTATTGCAACACCCATGACACACACGCACATGCATGTACGCAGTACTCACTCTGCGCCAGTTAAAATGCCATTCTGTGATAAACAAGGTGAAATACAGTATTCAGCTTATGAGATATAAATGTAAGGTTCACAAACCTGCCTACGTAAACACACCTCTAAAAATAATTTAGCTATATTTTACAGGAGGGTTTGAGCACCAGCAGCAAGCCGCACACAGGGGTTTGTGGACATTTCAGTGTCCGAGATCAGGAACTCATGCTACCAGTTACCAACACCTCTTCTAATAAATCATCAATGTTCTATCCCATAAATCTAATCTTATATGGATGAGCATCGCAACTATATACTGTAGATAACTAAAAGGAGTCAGAATTTTTGCCTCAATTTGCAAATGCATTAACTTTGTAACAGGCAACCTAGGGGGCAAATCATGTGCTTACCCTTAGACAGGATCAAAACAAAATAATGTGAAAAATGACACACTATGATATCCCTAATGCTAAGTGGCAAAAATAATATACAGTATATATATTTTTTAAAAATGCATGTATTAAGTGAAGTGTTTTTAGTCAGAGTGTCACATGTTAATAATTCTAAATTCTAAACAAACCACAGACTCTTCTTGGGAGAGCTGTGTGGCCGGGGGGGCTGGGCTATCCTAGGGTTAGTCACAGCACCCCCCAAGCCCCTCCACCACCCAAGTATTAGTCGCTTCGCTGCCTTTTGTCACATAATTAATAACAGTAAAATTAATCTCCCCATGGGAAACAATCTGTGTTTTATGAAAGAAGGCTTTTAATCTGATGCCATGGCTAATGTGATTTGCCCCAGCTCTGTTGTACCTTTAGTACCTGAATGCAAAAGAATATTTTTGAAACTCAACACTTGACCTAATTTAAAAAAGAATTAGGCAACTTTTACATGTTTTCTTTTTAGCAGTCTTCATATACCGTGAAGCAAAGGTAAAGTAATGAAAAATGAAAAGGTAAGAACAAATCTAACCCTGATCTCAACTCCCTCGCTCTCTAGTCTATTGCAGGACCCAGGATGAATCTGCAATCACAATATTTAATTGAAAAAGCCACCAGAGTCAAAGCAACAGCGAGAGCAGTTATCTTTGAAAATACCCCTGCAGAGAAGACACCATTCACACAAAGTGCCTTTTCTTCCTCTAGACACACACTGCATCATCATCATCATCTTTTTTTTTTTTTTTTTTTTAAACATGCATGAATTAACAAACAGAATTAAAATCGATGGAGTAAAACTGATGTGTTATCAAATTGCACTGAATAACAAGAAGCAAAACAACATGCTAGTTAAAAAATTCCGCAAAATTTCACAAGTTTTAAAAAGGTGTTTAGGTTCCACAGAGCCCCAGGTATGCAAGGATATTCTTTCATTATAAATATCCAGTGAATCTGTAATATATCAAAAAGATGCACATAAAGGCTTTACTTCGTTTCGCTTACATTAGCTGCCATTTGAAGCTACATGTACATCCATGATTGATTTCCATCAAAATGCTAATTACAAATAAAATCTATCTAAAAAAAAGCTATTAGTAAACTGTTTAGTATCTTAATTAGTTGGAAACTCATAAAATTTTGTTGTACGAAAGAAGGTAGCTGCTACAGTAGTACCTCCCTAGTGTATTGATGAAACTAGCTAGATATCCTTGTCAAAATTTAAATTTAAACTTCATTTAAGCCATGATGAAACAAATTTAACATTCTGTGTAGTTAATATAGCAAGCTGTTCGTTTCAGCTCTGGCAAAAATATGCTCTTAGCCCGCTTAAGAAAACGGCTGATACACAATTTTCCTACATGTGTAATCACGGAAAGGCAATAGCCTCCGAGCTAAAATTGCTGACTAACATTAAACGTTACAAGACCCTTCAGATTACTTCAAAGAGTTCATGCCAAAAAATGTGCTTCCTCAGTGTTCCTTATCAGTTTAGCTTCAAATCGGCGCTCTTATTTTAAGAAAGACGGTATTGTCCGAGTAATCAATTAAAGAGCCAGTGGAGCGTTATCCCGTTATCAGGATTAATGAGTAACGCTTCACTGACCAGCTGCCCACTTGGGACATCTGTTGAGGTTTGTAGTAGTGATGGACAATTTGAAAACTAATAGAAGAACAAATAAAGCTTGCATTGTTTTTCATTAACTTATTGTCTTGCGGCCTGGTCTGGTCCCACGTCAAATACAACATGGCTGTGTTATTAGTAATGACTCAGTTGTTAATTTGAAGGCTATTTTAAGCAGTGCAGAATATTAAATGTTTGAATTCTGCTGCCGAATCACCCAAGGAAACCGTAGTCTAGTGCAACGCAAGTTCCCCCCCACAATGTATCATATTGTTAGGGCGATATAAACCACTAGCTTTAGTTTATAACTTACCTTTTTTTTTATCAAAACCATATTTTATACTTCAGAATTTGACCAATATTAATATAATAGGTATTTTAATGTTTTGCAATAAATCACTTTTTTCTTGCCATTCTGATTAATTAAGCAACCTACCGAGTATTTAGTTATAATTAGGTCTTCACATGTAATGGACAGTATCTCTCACACATTCTCTCTCACATACTGTATGTATGTGAATATATGTCTTACTATCATTGTGATGACCTTCCAGGGAAATTAATTACACCTCAATCTAAGCCTAACCTTTGATTCCAGTAACCACAAATTAAACCTTTGGCTCCTTTATGTATTTTCTTTTCTTCATTTTTTTTATATCCTGGGAACCAGGCACATATCTCCAGAAGGTCAAAAGGGTCAGAAATTCCTATTCTTGTGGAACACAAAGACACTCATACACACAAACACATACGGTACACACATATACACTCATACACAATGTACTGTATGAAGAAATGGGCAATTTATGAATCCATTAGTTTGACTTGGTTTGATTCACTTAACCCTTTATAAGGCACTCATTAAAATACTTGAAAATAAAACATTTTAAGACTTTTCCCCAAGCTACTTCCTCCTTTTTCTGATTTTGAAACTTTTTAATTGTTGTTATTTTTATGTTGCAAATGAAGGTTAGCGAAGTAACCATATATGGTTCTTCACCTGTCTAGGGTAATACTTTTTCCAATAAGTGCCTAATTTATATACACTATGGTTTATTCCCACACTCCAAAGACATGCAGATTAGGCTAATTGGCATTCCCAAATTGCCTGTAGTGTGTGAATGCGTGTATGAATGTTGACCGGAGGTCCTACCATGGTCATAAAATGGGAATAAATACAATGGTAATTACCACTGGCCTCCACAGTCCATAGCTGGACTATAGAGGTTCCTAGAGGGAGATATATATATATATATATATATATATATATATATACCAGAAACAATTAATAAAGTTAATGACACATTTATATGCAAAAAAAAAAAATATATATATATATACAAATACATGTTTTTTCTTTTTCTTTCTTTTCTTTTTTCTTGAGATACTGCTCCTGGCACCTATAATTTCGAACCAAATGTAGTTCTTGGCGCAAATAAGGGTGATGAGGACTAGTGAGGTGAGTAGACTCAGAAACTTGCAATGACAAATTTGTATCTTTAGACAATTAAAAATGATTGTTTTTTCATACTGCTAATCAGTTGAGCATAATCTAATTAGTTGTATGAAATACAGAACTAATCTCTTTCTCCCTTACACACACACACAGCTATTTTCTTGACACTTGTGTACTCTAATGATGAAGGAACAATTCACGAATTTCTTAGGATGATTCACTTAAACTAATCACAAATAACAAATTGAAGTCACAAACCTGCAGTGTCAGTTCATTCATTCATTAAAAATTCATAACAACAATTTTATTTAATTAAATGTAATAGTATTGTTTTTTTGTTTGTTTGTTTGTTTTTACTTGTTGTTAGTTTATAAACCTGCAACTCTGGGCTACTATCCAAAAGATTAATCGACTCTTCAGCTTACTCAAATGTCTTCTGCTCTAAGCATGTTTGTGTATTTCTGATTCAAACTTTTGTCAAATTGTGGATAAAATTCAGTTCAGTAGTAAGCTGTCCCATATGTCCCACATATGTCCACTTGAGACATCTCTTAGGATCTGCCTCTCTGTCTGTTTGTTTGTTTATTTGTTTGTTTGTTCGTTAGAATCGACTCAGACTCGGAATGACTCAGTGATTCACAGTCTCAGCGTTAACCTTCATGTCTGAAGTGTTGCGTTAACATCGACAACACGGATAGTGTGCCTAGATAAAACTTGACAGATACTGACGTTCCGACTTGAGCTAATATTAGTTGTGGCAATAATAACAATATTAAAAAATAATGATGATAATAATAAAGAAATAATAATCAGACACTGTAAATGCTAGTTCATGTAACAGTATAGATTATGTCGCGCGCTCGAAATCTCCTAACATCCCTTTGAGCTCGCGCTTTGTGCTGCATGCGCGCGCGAGGAGATCGGAGCGGAGCTCGAGCTCAGCTGAACGTGCAGCTTGGCGTGGGCTTCCCGACCTCACGCGCGGCTTATCCCTTCGTGATGATGATGAAGCGACACGACCTGTTAGAGAAATTCCTGCTCACGCCAGGAAAAAGGTCTCTCGCTTCAAAGTTACACATTGCATTGTGATACGCGTAAAGCAGATCACCTTACGGGGCAAAACAGCTTCTGAAGTCGCACGCGTTTGCATTGGGCTCATGAAAGCGCAGTGCTCGGGCAAGATAGAAGGAAATGAAGAGGAGTGTTGTTAGGTTGCGTTCTTACCTTTTCCGAGTGGCACGCGCGGATCAAACAAAGCCGGAAACGGGTTCAATATTCCTGCCCGGTGTCCACATTGTCAGTGCTAGGATTTTACTGTAGAGGAAGAAAATCCTTGATGTGTGCGTGCGTGTGTGTGAGAGAGAGAGAGAGAGACTGTGGAACAATAAGAGAGAGAGAGAGAGAGAGAGAGAGAGGGAGGAGGGAGAGAGATAAAGAAAAAGGAGGGGGAGCGAGCGCGCGCGAGAGAGAAAGAGAGAATGCATCCTCTCTTCAACAGTCAAATGAAGGTCTCAATAATCATACATTCTGGGGAACGCCTTTATTTACTCAATAACTTTACATTTAAAAAAAAATCCATTTTGCATTTTTTCTCTCCATTGAACATGCCCTTTATTCCTGCTGTACCTTCCCTCAATCTTTAACCACCTGGAAGAAAGAGTTGTCAGGATGTGGGTGCACATCTCACAGCCTGGGTGTGCATGTGCATGCAAGGAATCATGGTTTTCCTGTACAGAAATGTACAAAATAGAAACAAACCTGGTTTCTTGCATCATTTTAATCCAAGCAACATTCAACAACAACAACAACAAAAAAAAAAACTATCATTGTGCATTTCCTGCTGGGTGCCCAGTGTTTCTGTGAAATCCTGATTAGGATAAATCAGTTACAGAATGTCCTCTGTTCCTACGGTACCTTCAGCTATTCCTTCAATCTTTAACTACCTGGAAAAAAGAGTTGTCAGGATGTGGGTGCACATGTCACAGCCTGGGTGTGCATAGGCATGCAAGAAATCATGGTCCTATGGAAATGCACAAAATAGAAACCAACCTGGTTTCTTGCATTATTTTAAAATTGTAACTGTGATCATAGTGCATTTTCTTCCTAGTTCCCAGTGTCACTGGGTAAGGCCTCGGATCCATCCTGATCACGATAAATCAGTTTACAGAAAATGAAGGGTACAGATAAATTATTATTCTAGTGTTGTTCAAAAATCTCTAAAGGAGTTGTTGTTGTTGTTGAGATAGCAAGGACACCATGTTTCGATGTAGAAGCATTGACTAAATAATGCATTTGTTTACTTTGTACACGGAATGTCGCCTTGTGCTGTTCAAGGATGAATGCAACAATCATGCATGAACGACATTTTAATAGGCTATCTCTTGAAATTTACTGCCACCTGGTGTAAAAGAGACAAGGTAAACATGACCCCGGGTCACGATTTGTCACATCTTACTGCCTAGCAGCCAAGTCTGAATATGATTTGAATGTGACGCAGATGGTTTGTTCTCTCAGGCTGTGTACAGTATACACATGCAATCTACATTGCAATCTATCAGACTTAGAAATTGTAATTGATTTTTGATTCCAGTAACATTACAAAAAACTAGTTATATAT
>JAQQZT010000016.1:8517639-8537474 GCA_030068275.1 Clarias platycephalus | reverse complement strand
GGTTGATTAGATAATTGCATTAATGAGAAATTGAACAGGTGTTCCTAATAATCCTTTAGGTGAGTGTATATAGAAAGGATTCAGCAAAATCTCCAGCAAAGTCCAAAAGTCTGTCACTATTAGTAAATAGGTCGTAGCATTTGGTTTGACCTTTATTGTTTTAATGACAGAATCTATGGATATCAAAAGATTGAATTTATGTTCTGTTCAACTAGTCTTGTACTAGCCATATTCATGCTATATTCGGGCATTTCTAAAAAAGAAAGAAAAAAAAGATAGAGAATCTTTTCTTCTTTAAGTTAATTTTTCAATGAGAACAAAGATACAGTACTGTGCAAAAGTATTGAGCCACCCCATCATTTATACATATTTGTCCTCCAGTGAGTGAGCTTTCTTGAAATCTTGAGGAATAATTCATCAGGCTTCAGGCTCTGAGGCTCTGACTTTTTGATACTCTTTTATGGCAAGTTTTTTGTTTTAATTTTTAGTGCCTGTACCTTAGCAGTTTCAGAGGAATGTTTTTGTTTATAAAGTCAACATCGAACTTAAGGCATGAATCAGTGAAAAACAGCTGCAAATGATGACAGCTATACTGGTATACTGGTGATGCTAAACGCTAAGTGGTTGGACAGACCAGAGGGGAAATGAGGTTGCTGCTGTGGTTGTTACATAAACAACCAATTTTTAAATTTGTATCTTTAGGCACTTTGCAGCAAGACAATAAGTGGATCACGATTTTAGCAAAGTACAGTACTGTATGTTTATTTTTGATATACATACAGTATCCATTCCATAATCCCCCTTTTCCTCTCCCAATTTTTGCTACACATTTTACAGTAGAAATGGTTCTCACCAACATAGATGCTCTATCTTTGCATTTGTCAGGATTATTGTCTATAGAACAAGATCTTAAGTTGCATCCGCTAAACTAAAACTGTAACACAGACATGCCCTCCTCATCATTCATGTGCTTGTTAGCCTGTGCGTAATGCTAAGTGAAGTGGCCATTATATTGAGCCTACTGTGATCATTCTGAATGGGTTTGCTAAAGTTTCATTATCTACAGTGCCTGCATACGACAAGATGATAAAGCAGAGTACAGGAATAATGACACTACAGATCAGTATCTGATTTAGCATCGCTTTAGTTAGTTTGGTTTTCCCCCCAAGACGACCCAGAAATGAGGCAGAACACATTTCGAGAGTGTTAAAGAGGGTGTTGTACTACAATAGAAATGTTTTGACCCACTGACCAGAAACACTTCAGCAGTCAGAGACAGAAATGTTAATTCTACATTCAACAGTACAACAATATATAGTGACACAAGCCTAGGAGACGAAACAGACAACAACTTGAAGTTGTAAAAGAATTAAAAGAGTGCTAAAAACTTGTTAGTTGAGGTGGGTAGATGCTTGATGAGTGGGAGATGCCTATGATTAAATTCGGGAGAAAACAATGGGCAACATGCCTAGTCTCAATATATGATAAATACTGTATACTGTATGTACTGTATATTTTTTTGCTTTATGTATATAAAGCAAAAAAAAAAAAAGAAAAAAAAGAGTCCATAATCTTGTGGTGTACACCAGTTATTTAAAACACCAGTTGATTTTATTACTGTACTTAAATAGTTGTACTTGTAAATAGTGTAAAAGTATTAATCCATGATTATTTGGCACAAAAAAAAAGCATACAAATAACAAGTCTAACACTTTAGCTGCGTTTCAATCAGCAAGTGGCTCCCTGCGAAGTGGACTGCACAGGGAATTCATCATTGTGCCTTGCTGGAGTGCAGAAATTGGAACTTTTAAAATGATTATTTTAAAATTATTATCATTAATATAAAGGAAGCCATATTATTAATATAATAATAAGAATGTGTAATTAATATATTTTTTTTTATTTTACTTAAAAATCTACTTCATTATTAAATTCTTATTATTATACTGTAGAGGCTAGTAATCTGTAAAAAAAAAATAAAAAAAATCACAATAATAATTTGTCTGTACTTTATCAAGTTAAATTCACACATTAAATTAATTAATTTCTTTTTTATGAGCCATACACATTTTTAATAGAATACATTTTTCACTGATATTGGTTTTTGCTTCAATAAATATTCAATATTTTATTTCAGTACTGTGAAATTTCAACAGTAGCAGCAACAGATATCTCAGGTGCATACATTAAGTTCCCTTTACCAACATTCCCTGCACAGGTGCAGCAACTAGGGAGCATACTGTATTTTAAAGAATTTGAGAAAGGCTGTTATAGGGTGTTTAGAGTCCCATTACCAGATGTTTTCATCTTGTCACACTGGTGGTCCAGGTACTGTATGTCTAGCCAATGGGATTCAATGTTGAAAATATTGAATGATTAAGGTTATGTTCCCTAGCCTTGTTTTAATTTCAATATTGATCTAAATCAATATGAATTTGACTGCAAGTAAACTAGTAACTGAGAGGATGGGAAGGAACAAACAGTAGGCTGGCAGATTAATGCCTTTTACCGAACACTTGTGGATTGTTTTCCATTCCCAACCATCGGATTTGCATTTATTTACAATGTAGGGGTAGTATCGACATCTGTCTACTGAATGTATGTTCAGAATATTAAAAGCACACATTGCAGATGGAGAAATGCCAGCTGCAGTAACTCAGGTTGGATATATTCAACAGGCCAATATAATCATTTCCACGCAGATCTGTGGTCTGGGTCAGACTCAGCAGGGATTCTGTACAAATCAATGTTATTTTATTGGCTCCTTTGGTGGGAACATCGGTACACATATGCGGTACATACATTTCTGCAGCCTTTATGGTTTTATAGACATGAAGCTAGTGATAAGATTAAATCAAATAAGTGAAATGAATGAGATAAAATGGCTTGAATTAAATAGTTTTCCAGAAAACGCACTGCTGGAAGCAAATCAAAGCCAAGCCGTGATGTTAAACTGCAAGCAGCCTATGACTTCTACTACCATGGAGGATAAACGTACCGACTAGTGCTAACACAATAGTCTCCTTCCATAAATATTCTATAAACAACATCTTACAAAGTTTCTTACTTACTTATATAGTTTCACTATATGTTTTTTTTATGTTCTCTCTCTCTCTCTCTCTCTCTCTCTCTCTCTCTCTCTCATTCTATACCGCTTCTACTGTTCAGGGTTACAGGAAGCCTGGAGCCCATATCAGGGGACTATGGGCACAAGCCAGTTCCACTGTCACTGGTCTGACACTTATCCTATATGCCGCTTATACTGTTCAGGGTTACAGGAAGCCTGGAGCCTATCCACTATAAAGGATAAGGCAGGTTATACCCTGGATGGGGTGCCAATCCAGCGCAGGGCACACAAGAACACACTTACCATTTTGAAAATGCCAATTAGCTTAATCAGCATGTCTTTGGGAGGAAACCAGTGAACAAGGAGAAAACCCACCAGGCATAGGGAGAACATACAAACTCCATACATTTGCAAAAATTAGCTGTTAATATAGAAACCTGTGACTTAAAAGGTCATCACTACTACTTCATGGCTAAGTGGAATATTATCCTTGAGCCAGTAAGCTGTATCTGACTTACTGAATTATTTTGAATTAATCATATTTGAATGTTGGTTTGGGTAAATTAAAACAGCGGTTTCTAGCTCATAATTCGAAACCTGATCACACCGTAACCGATATCTATAAGGCCACTTAATTTAGTTGCTTTTAAAAGAAAAAAAAAAAAGACCCTCTTGCTTTAATTTGGACAGCAAGCTTCAATCAACAACGTACTTTTCTCCAGTGTGCTCTAGTGTTGCACAAACGTCTATCTCAGCCACGTTTTAATTAGAAAGTGATTAAACGAAGGATATAAAGCCGAGGCCCTGCCACAGCAGGCTGATTGCCTTTATCTGTCAACGGAGAGCTACAACCAGTACTACCTCACACACCAAGCCTCAGGCAAATGGAGTTGCACTCCATTATACAGGGTTGTGTGCATGCACAGACTAAGCTGCGGCTGAGAGGGAATTCTAGCTTTAAATGGGGAAATGGAGCGGCAGAATATTCTGCCAGGCAGATTGAGAAGAAAGAGTGGATCAGGACATACTAGGCCAAATGTTTCTCTTGTAAAGGGAGATAAGGAAGAAGTATGTAGAGAGCTTGTACATACAGGTTCAGAGATGACGGAGAAGATATTGACATGAAGCTTGTAAAAGTAAAAGTTAGGCTTGGCCAGCTTGGTCTTTAGAATGTTTGCAAATGTTTGGTTGCTTTATCACAATGATTTTTAATTTTTTAATGATTTTAACACTTCATAACATTTTATTCGACATTTACATTAACGGCATTTGGCAGACGCCCTTATCCAGGGTGACTTACATTTTTATCTCATTGTACATTTGAGCAGTTAAGGGTTAACGATCTTGCTCAAGGGCCCAACAGTGGCAACCGAACCATAGCCCGATGCCTTAACCACTGAGCATGCTTTATACATCACCATAGCTGTAATTACTCTTACTTTAATTTTTTTAAATTATACCTTTATACCGCTTATCCTGTGTACTGGGTTGCGGGGCACATGGTGCCTATCTCAGGAGACTTTGGGCATGAGGCAGGGTAAACCCTGAAAAGTGGAAACATACTACGGCCAATTTGAGGAAACACAGGGGAATCACTCATCTTCTATACTGCTTTATCCTGTATTCAGGGTCGTGGGGACCTGGGGTCTATCCCAGGAGGCTTAGAGCACGGGGCAGGGTACACCCCTGGACAGGGTGCCAATCCATCGCAGGGCACACACACATACACACACTCTCATACTCATTCACACACTACGGCCAATTTGAGGAAACACAGGGGAAACACACTATGGGCAATTTGAGAATGCCAGTTAACCTAAATGTCCTGAGAGAGGAAACTGGAGGAGGAAACCCACCAAGCACGGAGAGAACATGCAAACTGCAAGCACACAGGCCCATGGTGGGAATCGGACACTTGACCGTTGATGTGTGTGGCCCTTGCTACACCAAGTTGCCTACTTCCATTTTAAAATCTCTTTTAAGATTCATATATTAGAAAATCTAATTCCAAATAAGTAATTGTTTTATTTTTCATACAGGAGTTATCCACTTTTAATTGGAATAAATTGTAATAAATTTGAGTGTGCACGTCTGTGTTTTTAATTATTAATCTGGAATTAGTATTACTTTACCAAATAAAATAATAATAATAATAATAATAATAGAGATTTACAGCTTATAATGAGGAATTATTAAACAAATCATTAATATTCCATGAAGTATTTACGATTAACATGTTAAATGTTTTTTTAGTAGTTGTCAGTAAAGACTACTATTGCTTTATAATTACACAGCAAACGTTAAAAGGAATAGTGACATTTGTGTGACAACATAATTATACGTTATCAAAGAATGGTGTCAGAGTGTTAGGTCTTTATTAAGTAAGTGTTATTAGAGTGTTTATAAAAATGTGTAAAATGAATCTTTACCAGTAGGACTGTAAGCACAGTTGTATGACAGTAAATATGAGGGATGTTCAAGTCAAACTGCAGAATGGAACAGTTATGAGAGTGAAACCTACTTTGAGTTCTCTATTCACTCCCCTGCTACACTAATGCACTTATACCAGCATTTCACTAGTGCTTGGATACCCTCAAATTAGAATATTCCATCAGTATGCTGGCGCCATGACTAGACTGCCTGCTTCATGTCTGAAACCCTCGCCTCCCAGGAACTCCTTTAATGGCCCACTCATGTGGAAACGGCTTGGGGCAAGGTCAGGACTGTACATGGGAAATGACAATACCTCCCATGCGTGGTGTTCGTGAATGATTGTGTGTACAGTTCCCGCAGACAGACGCGTTTCTTCTGTAAGTTGGTAACAAGTTATCTGTTGATTTTTAAGGATCAGGCGTTCCACTTGCTGAATGTTCGTGGGAATGACTCCAGAGCCACCTCGGGCAGGATCGGGGTCTTTAAAACGTTCAGATCACTGAAATGTTTTACTGCGGCTAAGAATCTCATTACCGTACTGTGCTTAAAGTCCTCTGTAAATGTCAATCAGTTTTACACCTTTGTTCATGAGAAATTTCATCATCCTGGTTTGACTTGAATGTCCTTGTAAATACTGTAGGTGACAATTTCTGTGAATAAAATGAGTGCAAAATTGGTTTTGTTTACTAAGCTTGTTGCACTACATAATAAATAACCAACAAACAAAGCAAATAAATAAATAAATAAATAGCAGCAAAGTGGCATAGTGATTAGCAGTCTAGCCTCGCACATTCAGGGTCGAGGGTTTGATTCCCACCTTGGGTCTGTGTGCATGTTCTCCCTGTGCTTGATGGGTTTCCTCTGGGTTCTCCGGTTTCCTCCCGCAGCAGTCCAAAGACGTGTGTATGTATGTATGAATGTGTGTGTATGTGCCCTGCGATCGATTGGCACCCTGTCCAGGGTGTTCCCCGCCTCATGCCTGAAATCTCCTGGGACAGGCTCCAGACTTCCTGCGAAGCTGTACAGGATAAAGTAATATAAGTGAATGAATAAAAATAAATATCAAACCAACTGACCAACCATTTAGCCATCCAATTTAGATATGTTAATGTTTCTCTCAACGGCTTAAAATTTCAAGATCCCTGGATTTTTCATGGATTACATTTTTTATTTAACTTATTTTATTAAGTCAAGCCAGGCGTTAAGGATTACCTACCTTACAAGTTGGATTTCATGAACATCTTTTTTCTTTTCTTTGTCACAAAATCCCACATATAATCAGTTCTCAAATTCTCATACTGACCGACTTGCAATTCAAAGCATTAGACACATTTTTATATTCTGTACAAAAAACGAATCGTCTAATACTACCACCTCCTTTCTTATACAGCTTGGAGACATTAGACAAAACAGATAATGACGACACCCCAGACCATGTCAATAGCAATTCAGTTTACAGAATACAGTTTACACTGGATGTACAGATCTTTCTAGTAGTTATGTTATATGAATAGAAAGTGAGCACATATCTATCTATATATATCAGGCACTGAAATCATACATCCTAAATGCGTGTCCTCAATTATGGACAACAGAGGGCGCTCTAAACCCAGACATTAGCATTTTGAGGCTTGGAATATACTCTCCTCATGCAGACAGAACTGAGAAGCATTCCTCCCCCCATTACAGTGTATTAAGGGTGTTAAAGCAACGCTAAACCTTTAAGTTAAATCCCAAACCAGCAAGTTTGTTTGGCTGCTGGTGAACGAGTGTGAAAATGCCTGTCGAAGAAAACTTTAGCTGGCTTTGCATTATATCAAATGTGTTGTTTCCTGGACGTTGTCCAAAACAGGATTTGATTATACATGTAAGTCTTAAAAATGGGATGTCACAGTATATGCGAATATGGGCAAAAAAACAACAACTTGCATGTAATCTATAGACCTCACTAGAGTTTTCCATTACATCTGTGGCTTCAAATTAGATTATGGCTCAAAAATGCTAGAGGAGAAAAAACACAATCAATAAACACATGAGCATAACAGTTAAAAAACTATGGCAGAATGAATCCCGGTCATCGATGAATATGAGAGAATAACTGCTGCATAGCCATTCTTTAAAGTCAGCTAAGCATTCACTGGCTTTGCTGTACAAGGTGTGCTTTGATGTGAATATGTGATCTGCAATGGATTAGATAAGAGATTTTTTTTTTGTTTTTTTTTTTGGCTGAGACAAGATCAGACACTCACACTGTCATGATCAAAGTTTGTTTCTCTATTCTGCCCAGGCCCTCATGGACAATCCTTTGCCCCACAACATGGGCTTCTGCATAGAAAATTTAATTTCCCATTCATAAAAGAACACCTCTTGATTTAAGTACTTTGTTTTCTTTTCTCATAAAATGAAACTGAGTTTCAGTTTAAACATTTTATGACAATCTGCTTTTAAATCAGCCTGCATGAACACTGCTACACATTGATAAGCAGGTGCTTTTATTTCTGACACAAAAGACCATACAGGAATAAACTATAGCCAAGGTGAAATGCACCAGAGGAGCAAAAAGGTATGTATCTATCTTTTATTCTTTTTTCCCACCATTTTTCCCCAATAACACGCCACCTGGCAACTAGGGAACGTGAACACTACAGTACTTCTTTTTTCCTCACTACCTCTCACACTACATCACAATGCGGTGCAAATCACTGTGCAAGGAGCCTTCTTCTACACTACATACTGAACATGCATGGTCACAATGTCTTAAACCAGGGGCGACCTGTGGTTCTGAAAAATGAAGCGAAAAGTGCAGTTCCTCAAATGTGCACTTGGAACTAGCTCCAAAAGTAAGTCAATCCCCATAGAGTCCCATCAGAAAAAAAGCCCAAATGTTCACAGCCTGGTACAAAAAACAGTTTTGGTGTCCATAGATAGATTTGTTCATTTGTTTCAACTGTAAGGGGAGGAATTTTTTCAGTTAAGCCATAAAATGCATACATAATTAGGGGTGTGGCTGATTTAATTAGAGGTCTGAGGCTTTTTGAAGACCTGCAGTGATTCAGCACTCTTCCTAAATTTGTGTGAATTACAAATCATTACCAATATAGTAGCTAATACATTACATCCTTATTTATGTAGAGCACAAACTGGGCTTACATCATGTGGCTGATGTAAATAGGTTAATTTCATGTGTGACGTTTAAAGTACACATACAAAAAAAGAATGCAGAGAAATGGAGCATAAACAAACCTGGCAGACTATTTTGAACACAGAGCTTTGTTCATGAAAGTCTTGGGTGTGTGTCCAAAGCGAAACAACTAAATTAGAATACTCGGAAAGACCTTTTATAAAGTGACTGATGTGCCTAACAGCAGAGCCTGTTTCACTGTTTTGTGGGGATTCATGCAGCAAGTCAACAAGATTCTAATATTTACATGAAAATATTGAAATGTAATTTTTTGTTTCTTTATTCAAGCCCTTCCTGTTCTGTCAGTTAGCATTTACTTACATCTGAGTAGAGTCGTTTACATAAATCTTGCATGTGAATGGAGAGCTGTGAAGACGAGAATCTAACATATGTCTGTTTTTTATTTTTAACATTAATTAATCACAAACATTTATTTGGCAATAAACATTTTGGAAGGAAAACTGTCTACTGTTTGTGTACTGTACCCCTAAGGATTTTAAGTAACAGCTGCATTGTACCGCTAGCTGCTACTTTAGCTAACCAGCTAACTGGAATCATTATAGTTTTACTTACAGCAAGAAAAGTAAGAGTTGACACAGGAAAATGGGTATGAAAGACAGTTCAGTTAAATGCAAAGTAATGTTAGCATATAAACATTAGCTACATTAACCTTTTGGTTATACTACAGCTAAGCTAGCTAGCTTGTAGTAACTGAGATAAGTTAACAAACAGCCAGGCACCACCTGATTCCACCGATGTGCCTGTTTATGGACTTATCGGGGTTTAGACAGAGTCGGCACCTGCCAAGATGGCGTTGACCAGAGCTCCCACAGTTTCAAAACTGCCCTCCAGAAAGCCTATGGGGAAACTAAGACATCACTGAGGGCTTTATTCAGTTCCTTTTTACAGTCTATGGTCATTAACAGTTGAAAGAAACAGAGTATGGCATCTCGCAGAAAACAGAGAGCAAGGCCAAATTTGCTCCCTCGACTCCCAGCCAGGGATAGCTGTGGCATCACCTATCCTATGTCTATCACTTAAACAGTATTCCTTCTCATCTGTGAACCTCAGAAGGATACTAGCATCTGAAGGCCTTCAGGGTCATGTGTATTGATCATTACTGAGATGAGGAAAAGTTGCAATTCAGAATTTAAAATAAGTGTTATAGTAGTATCAACAGGAATGGATGAAGTGATAGCTTGGGGAGAACATTGTTAAATAGTAAACAAGAACACCAAGCAACAGATACAAATAGCCAGACTGGGTGATGCTTTGGGGTTATTACTTTTTTCTTCTTCTTTCGGCTTGTCTAACACTTATTCCTTTTTGTAAACCTGTTTTCTCTGCAACAGCACACATGATTTAGCTAATAAAAGAAACTGAGGAACCCTTGTAAGAAATATTTTGTTAAGATCTTTCATCCGAGTTAAAACCCCACTGTTTTTCTCCCCATTTTGAATCTATTTGCATGATGTGTATTTATCTTTTTTTACATTTAAAGTTTAACAAAAGTTAACAACATTGCAGCATTATACCTAGCAATCACTCTTATGCAATAAAACCCCTGACCTAATCTTGACGAACAGTACCAGTCAAAAGTTTGGACACAAATTTGGATTTATTTCCTTAATTTTTAACAATGCTGGATTTTTTCACTGACTTACTCTTGATCATCGTCTATACCGCTTTATCCTGTATACAGGGTATACAGTGGATGGGTTGCCAATCCATCACAGGGCACACACATGCACACGCTACAGGCAATTTGTGAGTTTCAGTTACTCTAATCTGCATGTCTTTGGACTGTGGGAGGAAACTGGAGTACCTGGAGGAAACCCACCAAGCACAGGGAAGAACATGCAAACTCCATGCACACTGACCCTGAGGTGGGAATCAAACACAAACCCTGGAGATACTGTACAAGGCGACAGTGCTAACCACTAAGCCACCGTGCCGCCTGGATTTTTTCAAAACTATGAAATTACACACATACACAACAACACACAACATCAACAGTCAGTTGTTATTTTAAGACAGGAAGGTCAGCTGTTCTGGAATAGTTCTTACAAAACGGTATTGTCAAGTGCATTTGCAAAACCCAACAAGCACCATGATGAAACTGGCTCTCATGAAGACCATCCCATGAAAGCAAGACCAAAACGTACTGCTGCAGAGGAGAAGTTCATTTAGAGTTACCAGCCTCAAAAATCACCAATTAACAGCATCTCAGATTAGAGCCATTATAAAGGCAGACAGAGCAGACACACCTCAATATCCACTGTTCAAAGAAGATTACAGTATAGCATATTTTGGATGCCTTCAACATTGCTAAAGAATTACAAAGAATTACAAATCAGGAAAGACCAAGGAATTAGAAGGTATGTCCAAACAAACTTTTGACTGGTAGTGTACCTTGTCATGTCATATTATCGTTACTTGGTTAGAATTACTTTTAATAATCTTCGCCGTTTTTATAGTGTATCGTTGCAAAGCCTCTCTGTATTCCTCTAGTTGTCTTTTTCTTCTCCAGTGCAACAAGGGATAATGCATGACAAAACGCTCATTACCCCAGAAACTCCTCTGGTGGCACTCACTAATGAGAACGAACAAAGACGTCAGATGAAGGCAGGTAACGTGTGAGCTCAAACACTTTAAATGCATCAGCGAATATATAATAGGCCTGCGACAGGGACTTCTCACATTCAAAGCTACTATCTATCCTGCTTTGCATATTTGGGTTAACCCATTATGAGCACAGCTTTTGAATCCTAGTGATGTTATACTAAACTGAAACATTCCACAGTGTGACTTGGTTAAACACCTTATTAAGGCTACATGCAGTGTGTCACAGAAGTAGCCATGGTACAGGTATCTTCTCTGAATCCAACCAGTTACAAGCAAGGGCTCCCTACTGTATACCTGCTATCCTCCACTGCTCATGGAGATGAGCAGAGACAGAAGGAGATGCTGGATCAGCTTTCAGCGGGCTGCATTAATTAAAATTAAATGTCCCCGACGTGGCACTTTAGGGTAGTAAAAAGCAAAGCAAGTGGAGGAGAGCAGTCCCCGCAGTTTTTTCTTTTGCAGCGAAGCAGATCAGAGCCAAGAGTTTATTAGCCAGCATTTCAGTTCCAATTCATCATATCGCTGGCCTCTTTTACCCTCTCTGTAGATTTCTGAGTATTCATTTGTAGTGGTGATTCAGATTTCTGGAAGTGTTCTAGATGCATGTGCCACCAGTATTTTGCTGATCTTTCATTAATTTTTATGTATGAGTTGTAACAAATGACCTGAATGTGTGAAGGAAGAGGAAAAAGTGCAACCAAAGAGAATACTGTAGTAATAATTTCTCTCCTCACTCGACTTTCAGTAGAGCATCATATATTCTGATCAGTTCTAACATTAAAACCATTAGCGTTAAAACTACTGAAGTCTTGGGTTCCCCTTGTGCCAATGGGTGTGGCTCTGCAGTGGTAGGCACCAGATCGTTTGGGTGCCGTGGGTTGTGCGATGGGTTGTCCATGGTTTGGGCATGTTTATCTGGCATGTCTCATGGGTGCTAGATTGGATTGAGATCTGGGAAGTTTGGGGGTTTGGGTTGGCAGTCTGGGGCTCTTTGCGTGCTAAGACTTGTGCACAGGGTGTGTGGTGCATTGGGTGATCTGGGGCCTTGCTGTCGTTGCAGACATTGACAGGTGGTTTTAAGATGGCACCAGCAAAGAGCACCAGACTCCTCTTTCTGAATACTGCTAACATGTCAGAATCCATGGCTTTTGGTCTTGTGAAAATTTCCCTGATTATTCCCCCCCCCCCATAATCCTTAAATTTTGTCATCAATCATGGTAGGCATTATAGTGGAGCAGCCTCATGAGTACCAGTTTTCCAGTTAAACCCTGAACCCGAGGTTTTTTTATGGAATGTGTATGGAGTTGTTTTGGGTTTCATTCTCTGGTTTTCTCACACTTCACGAAGGCATGATGGTAGGCAATTCCGAGTTGCCCATAGGTGTGAATATGTGTTCAAGGTGCCCTACAAATGGACTGGCTTCCCATTCATGGTGTAGTATTAAAAGTGGGCTTTTTCAGCAACCTGTCACATTTTTCAGCAACCTGTCACAATTGTGATTAACCATAACCCTGACTAGGATAAAGAAATAAATATATTATTAAATTAAAAAGCCTGATATGTCAAGGGATTTGTTAGTGCAAAGATTTGGAATCCAAAAAAGGCATTAACCACTGCATAGTGTCTTAAATGTATATTTCTTCAATAAGAGGATAATATATTTGTAGTTTTTCCTTTTTTGGCTACTTTTTCTTTTGAAAATGCCATAGCTCGTCACTAGTCTGCCGGTGTCCATCCTTTTCCAGATATGTGGAAATAATTCTGAAAACATGTGCTTAAATTATGTAATTTTCCATACTTTCCAGACTAAGCAGAAACCTGGACATCACCATGAATCTTCTAAAATGTTGTCTTTTCAAATTCGGTGAACCACTTAGTTAATAGATTGGAGGCTATTTGCATTTAAAATTTGCTGCGATCAAAAATACAGCAAATGTATGAAACATATTATATAACTACCACCCTTTTTGTCAAAACATATTTTCTTCTTTTTTTATTCAATTTTAATATTCTTGTACATGTAGTGAAATGTTAGCAGCACATCTCCTACTTTCCAATAGCTGTTTAAAACCAAGCCAAAGCTATTTGCGCACCTGTTTCCTCTCAAACAATAGCAGCCATTGAAAGCCATCTGTCTGGCTTGGTTGGACTGAACTTTCTGTAGAAAGAGGGACTCAACATGAGCACCGGAGCTGAATGCGATAGGTATTGACATCTAACCGTGTAACCTTCCACACCTGGTTGGAACACTACAAAAAGAAACTTTTATATAAACTGTTCAGTACGGCAGCATACTGTAGATAGATTAGCCCCAGACTTGGGAACATTCGAAGATGGAAATCGTGGAATCTCACGTGTATTATTCAGTGGTGGCACCGAACCTGTGGAATGATTTACCTGCTCACACTTATATTCTTTGGCTTTTATTTTAAACTGAGTTGAGATATTGAGACATTGTGACAATTTTAATGTATTGATTGGGTGTGACTTTTTTTTTTTTTTTTTACATTGTGAAGCACTTTGGTCAACCATGGTTGTTTTTTAAATGTGCTATATAAATAAATTAAACTAAACTAAACTATTGTACAAAACATAGACACTGTAGTGCACCAGATAAGAATATTTAGAATTATATACAATATTTAAAAAAATTAATAGATAAAATGTCCAATGTCTGGTATATTGTATGAGTGTGCGTGTGGGGGGTGTGAAGGTCTCAAGGTTTCATCGGTTTCAAGGAATCAGTGTGGGAGCACAATGATAGAAAATTTATGTCCTATAAAGCTGTCCTGATGTTGAATAATCCTATTTTCAGAAAATCCACAATGAGCCAGAATTCACAGCCCAAACCAAATGGCATCCGTTTAAGTGTGCAGTAAACACCATGTAGCGTTGTCCTCCACCCCGACATCTTTCCAGGCTCCTGTTAAATGAGGTCAGATCCGTCACTGGGATTCCCCTCGATTTGGAGGCGCAGTCTCCTGAGAGTACACTGTATGTGTAACCAAAACACCAAACCTGTGTGTTTGTTTTTTTATTTACATTGTATATTTGTGTCAAAGGTGTATAAGACTTACAAACAAATCCGATCTACGATAATGTTCCCGGAACAGAACACATTCGTAAGTCAGGGACTTACTGTATATGGCTTAGTGGTTAGCACCTTCAGGTTCTGGGTTCAATTTCCATGTGCATGGAGTTTGTATGTTCTCTCTGTGTTTGGTGGGTTTCCTCCGGGTTTTCCTGGTTTCCTCCCACAGTATATATATAATATCTATTATAAAGTTGTATGCCAGTGATATGGGGGTTTTAACATCTTCAGGGTTCGAATCTGCCCACAAGTTTGCATGTTCCCCCCCTGCTTGGTAGGTTTCATAAAGACGAAATGTAACGTAAATGTTACTAATTTCCTGGTAGTATTCGTTTTCACAAGTGCTTGTTGGATAATATGAAATACACTCTAGAATCTACATTAGACAATTATTGAAAATGGAAAATGGCCCATATCAATATACACTATATAGCCAAAAGTTTTTAATGTTCTTGTTGAACACCCCATTGCAGATTTCGTCCCTCATTGCAGTTAAAATATCCTGTGAAATTTTGGGAAGGCTTTTTACTAAATTTTGGATTTTGCCATTGGCCATTTATGTTCATTCAAATATAAAAGCATTAGAAAGGTCTATGGGCATTGCCATGTGGGATCATGTTAGGGACTTTTTAGTTTTAGTAAGGGAAATTGTTATGCGACTGATTACAGTACAAAGACATTGTATTCAACTGCGTGCTTTCAATAAGTACATAGTGGCAACAGTTTGAACAAGGCTGACATATAGGTGTGGTGTCAAACTTTTTTGTAAATATAGTAAACTGTACTGTATTGCATAAAATTTAGGCAGAGAGTGATAATACTAACTTAATTTCTTAAAGATATAAGGAATATGATATTAATCTAATTTCATTTTGGGTAGATTTTTAAAAAAATACGTACTACCACCATTGTTATTTATCTACCTATTGATGGTGGCACCATTGGAAATTAGCTCCCTGATTATTTGCCACTCGAACAGAGAAAGGCTCTATACTTTAGTCCTTTAGTATGTCCAGCTCTCTGACCTCCTTATCTGTACACTCTGCTCAAACAAATCAGCTTCCCAAGCTGCAACTTTAATGCTAATACAACTGCTAATGCGAATACATCATGCCCTTCACCTTGTAGTACAATACTTAGCTGAGTAGAGTTTCTGCCATAACTCTGGAAGTCATATGCTGTAGGTGGATTAGGTTTATTGTCTCCGCTACATCTACATTGGATTTCTCAGTAATATGACATTGAATGTATCGAGTATAAATGAAAACTCTTGTTCTTTTTTTTAAAAATATGGAGCTGACAACAAAACCTGACCATTGACCATTTTTCCCCCTGTGATTTAATGCCATAATTATTGCTCTAGTAATCTCCCACATTGATATCAAGGTGATAGACACCCATTAACTTCTTACAGGAATTATAAAAATATAACACAGTTTGCATTTGCTTTCTATAGAAACAATTATGCAAGATAATCAAAGAGAGGCTCGGATGCCCAGCTGTTGTCATTTAAAAAAAATATTACACAGTGATATCTATTGATTTTGATCACCTCAGGGTCAGGCTGATTTGTACATTTGTTAATGTACAGTGTCTGGCGGCCATCATCAAAAGCAGACACACTGGCTGCAAATGTGTGCAGAATACTTATGCAGATGCTGACAGTGATGTCTTGCAGCTCGATTAATAATTAAAAGCATAAAAGAAGTACTAGATCCTCTGCCAGTTTGATCCAAATGTTTAAAGTTTGCGAGCTAGCATCCTGCTGATTACACACCTGTGTTTGAAGCTTTGCCAGAGGTGTTGGTGGTGGGGATGCTGGAAAAATGAGAATGCTGTCGAAGTTTAACCTACAACCTGGTTTTGATGTTCACCGAAAGTGAAATTGCAACGGGAAGCAAAAAAGAGAGTGCAGTCTTTCATCTTTTGGTCCTGAAACATGATGATGATGATGATGAGGATGGTGGTAGTGGTGATGACAGACAACTTGCCAAGCAAACAGTTTAAACCCACCAGGCTTGCTGATAGAAAAAGAGTCAGGCTCAGTAGCATGTTTTTGCTTGATACACACTTCATTTCAGTCCTTTCACTAGCAGACGTGAAACCCTTGGGCCAGCTATGTGGATGAACACCCCCCCCCCTCACTCTTTATTTATTTTCCCCCTCCCCACCAGCTGAGATTTATTCACAGATTGTACCAGACAGAATTGCTCAGGCTTTAGCTGCCACATTTCACAGGCTGATGGCTTTTGTGTGGGCAGTGTCAGTGCCATGCAGGGTTAGGGCTGTGCTTTTCTCACTGACAAAGGCTTGATTGAAAGAATTTTACTTTTAAATGTAATATTCTTTATTAAAAGGCTACTTTATTTAGTGTTATATTGCTTAATGACAGAAGTAAAACTGACAAGACAAATGACCCAATTTAAAATATTCTTGAAACTTTATGACCAAAAAGTGGGGTCAGAGAATATTAAATTTTGGTTGGATGTTTAACTCTTAAATACATACAGTAGCTGCTATCAATAACCAACCTCACACCCTTGTTCATTTATTTTTCTTCCTACACATGTATGAAGTAATATATATTGTATACAGTCCTGCGCAATAGTCTTGAGTCACTGTTCATACAGTACCTTTATATTACTCACTCATCATCATTACCGCTTAATCCTGTATTCAGGGTCGCAGGGGGCCTGGAGCCTATCCCAGGAGGCTTAGGGCAAGAGGCAGGGTACACCCTGGGCAGGGTGCCAATCCATCACAGGGCACACAGACATACATACACTCATTCACACACTACAGGCAATTTGAGAACACCAATTAACCTAACCTACATGTCGTTGGACTGTGGGAGGAAAGTGAAGTACCCGGAGGAAACCCACCAAGCATATATACATTTATAATCAGGCTTTAAGAAACCTGATTCTATTCTATTCCTCAAAACCACATTTTAGAGTCTCTGGAAGCAAAATATGAAGAAATGATTGGTAGCTTAAGACTTTTGCACAGTACATTATATCACCCAGGGCTATTCTCAGGAGTATTATGAACAATTCACATGTCAACCAAGGAGGCCAAACTTAATGACCCCTTTTGTGGTCAAAAGGGAATATAGAACATCCTAATGACTCTCTCCCTTACTCTCACCTTTTCTATTGTCCATCAATAAGTCTGTTGAGGTCAGGTGAGAAACAGCTCTGGAGGATATATGTACTGTAGGAGCCCTGTCCATATTTTCTCAGACTGCTCAGTCTAGAATTGAGGTAAGTACTGAAACTTTTTTTGTCCCTACAAAAAGAAGTCAAAGTGACGTGAGTATAAAAATTCAGTGTTATTTATAATTTATTTTTGGATTTTTCCCTTTTTTAGTTGTATTGTAGATCCCCCTGATTGGCTGTAGAGCCGTGATTAATATGAGAGCACTAAGTACCTCTCATCCCTACCCTCAGAGAGAGCTCGCCCAATCAGCTCTCTCTAGGCATCCAGCTGCAAGAGGTTACAAGAGGTAACTTGCGATATCCGGATGACAGGGCGAGCACTTTACCACCTCGCCACTCGGAGGCGTAATGTTATTTTTTTATTTAAAAAAGCGGAATGTTCAGAATATGCCCTAGCTTTAGCTATCCTAACTCAAGGGTATGGATTCAGGGGATTTATTCTTCTAGTGATGAAAACTAGTGACTCTTGAATGTCCATATTTAGTAACATAGTACAAATTTATTTGCACATTTACTGTATTTGCTTCACTGTGTATGTATTAAAGAAATAATAATAAAAAGCTAACAAAGTATGTACATTTGTTGAGGGAAAAAACGACTTTTGTTTTGTTTTGTGTTTTTTCTTAAGTGTGGAATCAAATTCAAAAGTGTTTTTACACACAAAGCTTTGGTAACTCAAGGGCATGGTGTATTTCAAGCCGATGTGTAACAACTGCTTGCGAATTGTACCAACCCATCCTCGAGTGATTTGCTAGAAACGTGTTTATTTCTGCCCTGCAGGGAGCCCAATCACAACAAATCCTGTTGTTGTTAACAGGTTTTCCAATATGGTACAAAAGTCTGCCGAATGGCTTTTGCCCATTGTGTACAGCTTTTCTTGAGTGCAACTTTATTTCACATCTTTTCACCGAGCATCCTTTCATTGTGCGTACTGGCTGCATTGTCGAGCATAAAAAGTACTGCAGGTCTCGGTGCAAAACAACATTTACAACAGCAAACTTTAGATTTACTTGTTTGTTTTCATTACTTTAGGGCCAATCCAGTCCTTATGAGTTACGTAAGAGTTGCGTCAACAATGAATTTTTCTTTCTGTGCTTTTCTTCATTTTAAGCACACATTGTGTTCTTTAGCACAGTATCAACACAACAGCTTTAAGCGAGGACCAGCTTTTAATAAGGAACAACAGTGTCTTTCTGTCGTCTCTGTTCCTTCCTCTGTTTATTCCTGGGTTTTCACAGGCCTTGACGGGATTAGGTAAGAGATTATGCACTGAAATTCCACACGAAGCTTGTAAATTCCATGAAAGGCAACTTTATTACATGAAGCAATAGACTTTCTCATTGTGCAAAAATATAGTTTTTATTTTTATTATCTTCTTTCCTCTAGTGCTACATGCTATAAATCAGTAACATTATAGGAATACATAAATACATAATGTATGGAGACCACTGTTAGGCTTTTAAACTCCCAGGAGCTTATTATTACATACATATATTTCCAATTAGTTCCACTCTAGTCACTTAATTATTCTTAGTCCTATAGCAGAATAACAGTATATAGCTTAATAAAATAAATCACTGAATAGTTAAAGAGATTTAAGGGTTAATATAATGTCATAGGTCATGCATCCATTTAATGCGTCAGGACTAATCTAAACAGAGTTAATTAATATCTTCTTTTTACTGCAGTTCTGAAAGCAGGACTGGTTTGCAGAACGTCTTGTTCGATCCTACCTTGAACGCCTGCACTGCATCTAGTCTTTGACCTTCAGGATGAGGACAAAATGTTACTCTTGGATACATTTATTCATTATTTTTATATAATTTAGCAGTGTGTCTGCTACATCAAATCTCAGCTGAAGCCACGAGCAGATCTAGGCATTTCTTAAAGCTTTCTTTTAGTGGAAATGATTTATGGAAAACAATGTTTCATTGTTATTTTATACCACATTGAACTTTCCAAAAGAGTTCCAATGCTATATACTGTACTTTGGTTCTTATACAAGGAGCAATTTTGCCAGGTGTTTGTTAAGCATTAACACACAAGAGGGAGTATAAACATAATTTATTATTGACAGATTATGATTTGTTCTATCCTTCCGCCACTGGTGGAACTAACTAACCGCGACTGGCACTTGAAATTTTTCAAGTTCAAGTTCAAGTTCAAAGGCTTTATTGTCATTTCAACCATATACAGTTAGTACACAGTGAAACGAAACAA
>JAQQZT010000016.1:8502425-8517539 GCA_030068275.1 Clarias platycephalus | reverse complement strand
CACATCGCTCAGTCATTGAGTTCGCCCATGTCGGTCCAGATTGTTCGTCTGCCATTTCGTGAGTACTCACTTTCTTGCATTTACTTTCTGATTCGAGTGTGTGTTTATAGGACACGGGTTAAATTTGTGTTTTTCCCTTGCTCCCCTTCTGTGAGACTCCTTAGAATAATTCGCGTGGTTATCCTGCCTACTCGCTTGCTTCCGCGTTTGGGTTTACCGTCCACGCTACAAAGGGCTAACCGCTATCGCTAAGTCTTCTGATCATCCCGGGTTAGTTCGTGACAGGTACTATGTAGCCAATAAGTGAGGAGATAACTTACGGACTAAGAAGTAAACGTATGAGATTTACTTTATATTTCCGCTTATTCTGCTTTAGAATATAATTTAACTTTTGGGTTTCCCGGGCTGATTCCTAAATAGTGTAAAATTGAAAGCTAGTGCGCTAGGGTGTACAATCCTTTGTTCTACACACCAAGTGTGCCCTTGATCAGAGAGGGATTTGGGATTCAGCCTATAAAAGCTAGTTAGCTTTTCTTTTTCCAAAAGGTGTCCAATGCTATGAAACACCTTATTACTTGTAAACAAAACAACACGGCTGGTTTGGAGGCAATTCAAAATGACTTAGAATCAATTACGAAGGAGTCCAAGTGTATCCCATACCATTATCAGAGGTGTTTTCTTACAGAAAGTGCATTTTGTGATTTATTTTAAATGTGGTTTTTGGTGGGCACCTGTCAAGTGATGCATAGAGTTAAACATCCCTGTGCTGTAATGCTTTATATCACCACTCATGGATTACTTGGTCAGAAGTAACTGTTGTATAATTAAATAAAAATAAACACCAGCTACATGCCAGGTAACGGGTTAATATTAATACATTTGTTCTAATAGATTATTGTTTGTATAGAAACAGCTACTTCATAGTCTTGTTTAGCAAACAAAGTAAAAATTTATAATTGATAATCATTCTTGACAGCATTCATCATGTCCTGCTGATACATTTTGCCTAAAAAGCATCATCTTTATTAACTTATGTCATGCTGATGTCAGATGTACCAGCACCTTTCAAGAAGACACATAGAGTAATGGAGAACGGAGAAATGGCTTGAAAGTGTTGTACAAAGAAAACATCTGGGCTTTACTACATTTCTCAGACATATGATATATTTGGTCATAAACAGTAAAATTGGATGACCAGACAGATGTTCTTATAAATAATTCTAATTATATCGAAACTAGAAGCTGCAGCAGTGTGGCACAGAGGGTAGGATTTTCCACTGTTGTCATGATAAAGCACAACATGAATATATTTGCATGAAATGAAAAATGCAGGCATCAATCATTTTAAATGCTTTTAATGGCACATATTTAAACACAACTAGATTAGATCAATTAGGTGTGTGCATTACACAGCGCCTGGCCAAAAAGAGTTGCATACTCTATTTTTTGTGTAAAAACAACTTTTGAGTATAAGTAGAGATTCCCAGGGCAAATGTTACCCGAGTATAAGTAGAAATCCTCCATTTACATTGTACTTGAGTAAAAGTACAGAATCATTCACCTTCAAGTATTAAAAGTATAGGGCTTGTATTAGATCATCTCTCTCTCTCTCTCTCTCTCTCTCTCTCTGCTTCCCAATTGTGCAAGGTTTTTTCCATCGCTGTCTGCAACCAGCGCCGCTTCTGACTTCAAACATGTGTTGCATTATAACGAAAGACAAGTCACAAAATAAAAAAAAGGCAGGACCAATACTAAACACCAATGTGGTTAGGTAATGCAACGCCATGCAGAAATGTTGTTAAGTAGGAGTATTAATATTTACTGTATTTTTGACTGGATTAAAAATATAAACTATCCTCTAATAAACTACTCAAGTAAAGTACAGATACAGTACATGAACTATGTACTTACTGTAGTACATGTACTTCGTTACTGTACTTTAAGTTACCTCCCACCTCTGCTGAAGCTGCCAGGCGGTGTATTCAACATTTAAACACTTGTTACACATATAAAGTATAGTCTTGGCATTTGGGTTACTTTTATTGTCTAATGTCAAGGTCTTTAAAGTCAGGAAAAACAACCCACTGTAGTGAGAAATTCATAAAGGTACATATTTGCCCTTAAGGACATTTTTGTTATTGCTGTCATAAATTGCACTAATACTGACTAATCCAAAAACATTTTCTTGCAAGCTAAAGCTTGTTATCTGTGGGCAAAGATGCATGATACTGATTTAGCAAGCAGTTCTTTTTCAAATTCAATGCCAAAGAACACAATTCAGATAGTGTAGACTGGTATTTACAGTAGCTATGACATGTTGAAGAGAATACACAAAAGCGTAACAAAGTAAAAGTGTAGCCTACACTCAATTATTTATATGCTGATGTGGATTTGGTTGGACATGACTCCAACCCATTCCGCACATTATAGAGTTTCAAAAAATGGTTTGAAAAGAATAAAAAATGCACTAAATTATATGCTACAGCTTTTAGAATCATCAGATTCCAATGCAATCATCATCAAAACCCTGCTCACTCATTCTCTATACGGCTTAGGATTCATTTAGGCTTTTCCTTTAATTTGTAACCTGTCTACCTTAGCTTAAAGATAAAAAAGGCATGTACATACAAACACACTGAGACCATAATTAAACTCTAATGCAGGTGTCACACCCCGACAATGACTATGAAGTTCCTACAGCGTCATAAAAATGTTGAAGGCTGCAGCCGGCATGAGGTCAAAATGAAACATGTGCATTTATCATGTTCATACTACTTCCTTTCTACTTCCTAGAACAGAACCTCAGGTCTCAGTCAGGTTCTGTTCAGGAGTAAATACTGTACTATATCCAATCAGATCACATGATATAAACTTAATGCGTCTTCTACAAAATGGCATGGACCTACCATGGTCATAACACAAGCCTGAAGAGGTTTTATGAGAACCAACAACACAGTGACATCCCAATGCCGACTTAGTCAGAACACCATCCAAACTTTCCTACCTTACTTGTAGTATGTTAATGTAGTCCCTAAGAGGTGTTAGTTACACCTTATTTAACTGGTCAAGGGCATTGTTACTACTGTACATCCTTACTATGTACTTACTGGTTTCTACTGTGTTCCTGACAACTTACACGTACAAGTTCTTATTGCATTTACCAAAATTTTGAGGACATACTAGGAGCATGGCTCAGGGTGACATGGGTTCAAGGAGAGATGAACCTACCTTCTCTTTGAGCATAATTAGCATTATGCTCTGAGTAGAGTTTTAATGCCTGGTCTGGTATAAGTCATATGCTTCCTGAAACTGAGCTGTTCATACCATTTAATAACCTGGAATCTGGAATTGCACCAAACAAACCATATCGTAACAATCTGCCTCCAAAGATAAGTGATGAAGAAATTTGTTTTCTTTTTTTCACATTATGTATCATTTATTTGAAGGATTGTTCCCCCTTTCCAACTCCTCCACTGGCCAGCGTTCACATTAGTTTAGCTCTCCGTTCCCGGGCACACTTGTGAATTTACAGTACCCTGTCCGATACAGCAGGTGGCAGTACGCAGTATGTAAAAATGCCCTTAGTTTTCACGTTGGGTTCAGGATCGTTTCCGAGAACACTTGACCCCAAAGTCTGGGTCATTTTGATCAGTGAGAACACAATAGTTCTGCGCTTGGGGCCTGCTTGAGTCTGCAGGGAAAGGGGGTCTCGAGAACGGTACAGCGTACTCAGGCATAGATCGAATCAAACATGGAAGTACCTAAAAAGGGAAGTAGATCCTAATTTGGACGTGATGTCATTTGTGCCGCCCGTCTCCTCTGAAATCTCTGTTTGAGCGTATCCCGCGCCGCTCTCATCCTCTGACCTACTGTACAAAGCCATAGCTACAGTAATGAAGTAGGGAAGCATTGCTTTTGATATTTTCTTCAAAATATCAATAATATTACACATTGAACCAGTGTTTTACTTTTAACTGGTAAACTAAATTATGTACTTATCCTTTATAAATACTGTATGTGACCAAAATTAGAATGAAAGCATGCAAACTGAAAAAAAAAAAAAAACTAAACTAGAGGTTATGTTAGGGGATGTTACTTGTCTTGTTATAGTACTTTCAAATAACACTGCTCATATCCAAGGGAGTGTTACTTTGTTGTAGGCAGTCAGGAAAAGTCATCCAAAGGTGTGATTTGCAGCACATCTATGAGTTTTGTTGACACAGCCAGAAGGGGCAATGTTCTGAGCTTCTGCTTTGCCATTGTGATAATGGAAATGTGTGTGTGTGAGTGTGTGTGCGCATGCTGTTAATCCACATAGAATGTATAGTTTCTCAGCTGACTGTAGTGAATCATTCTTGGTATAGCAAAAAACCCCAAAACAAATGTTTTAATTAGTTGCTGTTTTGTTGTGGTACTATGGAGAATGAATTCAATCTTCAGCTTAGAGAAGGCTTTCCAGCCTTTACCAATTGCTGTTGCCCTTCCTTTGACTGCTCGCTGATTTGTTTGTTTGTTTCTACCTTTTTTTTTTTGTCCAACGATCCCGCCAGTCGAGTCAAGCACACTGAATATTTTCACCGCTCTCACTTGTTGTTATTGACTTGAATATTTAGCATGGCTGCTTCACTAGTCCTCGGTGTGTGTGTGTGGGTGTGTGTGTGTGTGTGTGTGTGTATGTGCGTGTGTCTTCATATCTAACTCTTCCCCGCTTCTATTATGCTAAACAAACCACAATGTCCCATGATTTCAGGGTGCTAGTTTGTTGAATGGCAGTGAGGATGCATTACTTATTGTTGTTTGCCTTATTTCCTTTCTTGCTCAACATTCAGAAATAACCTGTTGTCATACATTATGTTTTTTCTTTCCCCATGTACAAAGCTGCTTCTGCCAATGGCAAGTGATGCCAAGTACCATGAAGGTCTTGGATTTAGTGTGTGGGCGACTGAATTGTTGCAGCCTATTTTTGACTGAATAAAATGCAGTGGCTTAAAAAAAAACAACTTGGTAAACAGTTTGTTTACCAAAATTTTGAGCTTCAAACTCCTCTAACCTTGGACTTAAGCCATTTCTTCTTGCATGATATCAGATTGAGTGAGGTGCGGAATTGAAGCCAATACCAGACTGATGTAACTGCAATTAGTCAGACTGAAATGTAAGTTTTGGGCTGTAAAAGAACTATATGAGGCCAATATCAAATACATAAATTTGACAAGTACTGTAATTATATTGAATTTATTAAATTTAAGTTAGTGCACATTATAATTTCATTCATACATTTGTTTTCCCTACTGATAATCCTGTGATGGGTCACAGGGGGCCTCGGACCTATTCCAAGGAACCTGGTACTAGGTACTGGGTAAATCCTCGATGGGATGCCACCATCGCACTCACACACGACATACAGTACAGTCATGGCCAAAATTGTTGGCACCCCTGAAATTTTTCCCGAAAATCAAGTATTTCTCACAGAAAAGTATTGCATTAACACATGATTTGCTATACACATGTTTATTCTCTTTGTGTGTTTTGGAACAAAACAAAAAAAGGGAGCAAATTTGACATAATATCACACAAAACTCCAAAAAAATGGGCTGGACAAAATTATTGGCACCCTTTCACAATTGTAGATAAATAAGATTGTTTTAAGCATGTGATGCTCCTTTAAACTCACCTGGGGCAAGTAACAGGTGTGGGCAATATAAAAATCACACCTGAAAGCAGATAAAAAGGAGAGAGGTTCACTTAGTCTTTGTATTGTGTGTCTGTGTGTGCCACACTAAGCATGGACAACAGAAAGAGGAAAAGAGAACTGTGTGAGGACTTGAGAACCAAAATTGAGAAAAAATATTAACAATCTCAAGGTTACAAGTTCATCTCCAGAGATCTAGATTTGCCTTTGTTCACAGTGCGCAACATTATCAAGAAGTTTGCAACCCATGTCCCTGAAGCTAATCTCCCTGGATGTGGACGGAAGAGAAAAATTGATGAAAGGTTGCAACGCAGGATAGTCCGGATGGTGGATAAGCAGCCCCAAATAAGTTCCAAAGATATTCAAGCTGTCCTGCAGGCTCAGGGAGCATCAGTGACAGTGCGAACTATCCATCGACATTTAAATTAAATGAAACGCTATGGCAGGAGACCCAGGAGGACCCCACTGCTGACACAGAGACATAAAAAAGCAAGACTACAGTTTGCCAAAATGTACTTGAGTAAGACCAAGATAGAGCTTTTTGGTAAAGCACATCATTCTACTGTTTACCGAAAACAGAATGAGGCCTACGAAGAAAAGAACACAGTATCTACAGTCAAATATGGTGGCGGTTCAAAGATGTTTTGGGGTTGTTTTGATGCCTTTGGCACTGTGTGCCTTGACTGTGTGCAAGGCATCATGAAATCTGAGGATTACCAAAGGATTTTGGGTCGCACTGTAGGGCCCAGTGTCAGAAAGTGTCCGGTTTGTGTCCGAGATCTTGGGCTCTTCCAGCGGGACAATGACCTCAAACATACTTCAAAAAGCACCCAGAAATGGATGGCAACAAAGCGCTGGAGAGTTGTGAAGTGGCCAGCAATGAGACCAGATCTAAATTCCATTGAACACTTGTGGAGAGTTCTTAAAATTGCTGTTGGGAAAAGGCGCCCTTTCAATATGGGAGACCTGGAGCAGTTTGCAAAGGAAGAGTGGTTCAAAATTCCGGGTGAAAGGTGTAAGAAGCTTATTGATGGTTATAGAAAGCGCTAATTGATTTCAATTATTTTTTCCAAAAGGTATGCAATCAAATATTAGGTTAAGGGTGCTATTTTTTGGAGTTTTGTGTGACATTATGTCAAATTTGCTTTTTTTTACCTCTTTTTTTGTTTTGTTCCAATACACACGAAGAGAATAAACATGTATAGCAAAACATGTGTTAATACAATACTTTTCTGTGAGAAATACTTGATTTTCTGGAAAAAATTCAGGGGTGCCAACAATCTTAGCCATGACTGTAGGACATACTGTACAGTAGATTCACTCATACACCCAATCTATGCTATCGGCAAACTGAATCACTAATCAGTCTACAATGTATTGTGGCAAACTGGAAAATCTGGAAGAAATTTACAAAAAATGGGGAGAACATGATCTCTCAAAGAACATGACCTCTGAAAGGGCCTCTCCCAAACACCAAGGTGTGATTCAAATACTGCCCATTACAATTTACAGTATTTACCTTGTTTTAGTATCCTTAGTCTAATTAGGTTGTGTGCACAATTAACTGTATACATTGATCAACCATAACATCTACACCACTGCCGGGTGAACTGAACAACATTGATCACCAACTATACACCAACAAACTAGTGACAGGATCATGGGCATCCAAGGCTCAACCATGCCCATGGGGACCAAAGGTCAGCTGTCTGATCCCGCAGAAAACCTAATGCAGCACAAATCCCTGGAAAAAGTCTATTCTGGTCATGATAGAAAGGCAACGTGCACCACAGTCCACCATGCACAGGGCCTTGCAGTCAAAGGGTCCAGGATGGCCGACACGGCCTCCAAACTCCCCAGATCCCAATCGGATTGATCACCCATGAGATGCTTGGGAAAAACAAGTCCATCCATGGAGACCCCTACCCACAGCACTCAAAGGATTCACTGCCAACATCCTGGTACCAGACAAGAGATCTTGTGGCATCGTGCCCTGAGGGGTCAGAGCTGCCCAGGTGGCACAAGGGGTATTTACCCAATACTGAGCATGATGTTTGTATTCTAATATTATGACTGAGTGGTGTTTAAAATAAGACGTGCGGGATGAAATGCTATGTTGTAAGCTATGTCATGAGGGTGAATGCCATATTGTGAACGCAGACTATATTTGCAACGATTAGAGCTATTCCTATTCATACTTGAATATATTGGCAATATAAGAAATCTGTATTTAATATGGATTGTATGGCTGTAAGGCAGCACGGTGGTGTAGTGGTTAGCACTGTCGCCTTGCACCTCCTCTCCCCGTGCTTGGTGGGTTTCCTTCAAGTATTCCAGTTTTCTCCCACATGTCAAAGACCTGCAGATTAGGCTAATCGGTGTTCCTAAATTGCCTGTAGTGTGTGTATGTGTGTGCCCTGCGATGGATTGACACCCTGACCAGGGTGTACCCTGCCTCATGCTCTAAGTCTCCTGGGATAGGCTCCAGGCCCCCTGCGACCCTGAATACAGGATAAAGCGGTATAGAAGATGAGTGAGTTAGTGAGAGTGTATGGATATACTTGTGTTCATATATTACTGTATTAGTATTTTTCATCATGCTTTGATTACATCTTACTATATTAGACACAAAAGAAAGAAGAATTTGGTTTCCTTTTAGTCTGCACTTTCTGTCCCTGCATAATACAAATGTTGATTTTAATCTATTTAAGCATGTACATAACCCAACTTTTAATACAAGGATGTTCTCAGACTTCTAGCAATGAATCACTATGGCACTTGTTGCAATTTGAACTCACAATCAAATAAAGTTAAGGTGAACCTTTAGACAGTTACACCACAGGGGGAAGAAACACTAATTATAGAAGGAAATAGCCAAACAATGATGGATTACGACTGTCCAGGCTTGGAAGTATATGCCTCTGATATAAAGCAACCAGAAAAGATGCGCCATTCTGCCCTTTTGCTGTGATTTGAGTGTGCTTACCAACTGGGTTAGACAGTATGGTGGCATAGTGGTTAGCACTGTGTCCTAGCACCTTTCTGAGTCCTGTCTCATGTCTGTGTGCGAGGAGTTTGCACGTTCTCCCTGTGCTTGGTGGATTGCCTCCGTTTACTCTGGTTTTCTCCCACAGTCCAAATACAGTACATGCATTAGGCTAATTGGTGTTCCCAAATTGCCGGTAGTGGCTTAATGCTTGTGTGAGTGTATGCCCAGTGATGGATTGGCACCCTGTGCAGGACGTACGGCGCCTCGTGTCCGAAGTCTCCTGGGATAGGCTCCAGACCCCCTGTGAGTCTGTGCAGAAAAATTGATATAGAAAATAAATGAGTGAAAACAAATGGGTTACTGTATACACTAAATAAAAAAGTCTGCATTAACGAAAACTTCTCTTATCTACTGTAAATCTGCCATTGTCACTAAAACTAACAATCTGTTATTAACCAGTTATAGAAAAATGATGCAGAAAGTGGAACATCTGCTTGTCCTCCTTTATAGTGTCAGCATAAGAGGAAGAGTTGATGGCATTTTAGTCCAGGCTTACTAAGCGGTAGCTTGTGCGCATTGCAGTTAGGATGTAAATGAAGCCTGTCCCAGAGGAATTGAGGCAATTGGGAGTAGGGGAAAATGTCTTATTTGGCAAAGTGTTACTATTCCGTCCATCAGCAAGCAAACAGATTCCTTGGGTCTAAAAAGAACTGGTGGAGGATGGACAGAAGACGTGTCACGCAACATGCCAGCTAAATCTTTTAACGTTGTCTGCTTTTGTATTGGGTAAAGGCAGTGGAGTGCAAATTCTGAGCTTCGAGTCTTCCTGCAGAGATGTGATTAGGGAAGGGCGGCACCTTCCAAATTTCACTACCTTTGAAACGGCTCTCTGGTCTTTTTACAAAAGTCACGGACATCAGATTAGTTAGTGTCCTTCTGTCACTTTTTGCATGTGCATAGAAAAGAGAAGATTTCGTAGCATCACTGTCACCCTTATCCTTCCTCTCTCTTGAGCGCTTCATTTTTAATAATTTACTGTTTTCTCAATCTAAGTTACTAAATGATTAATAGTTGCTCGGGCTGTGGGCATTTGGACCCTACCTCTGGACCTCAGGCTGTCTGGCAACTCTTAACATCAACCGGTTGACATTTTCCATCTCCAGGATTTTAAATGCAAACCTTTCTTTGACTCAACATGCTGTTGCTTTGCCAATGACATACTTTACATTCAAATCCGAGTCGGATTCAGGGATTTGTCACTGAAGCAGTCACAAGAGGGAGAGAAAATGAGGGAGCCCTCTGCTTTTGGTTCTTTTGGAATCCAGAAAGGCCAGTACTTTGATTTGCAGCAGTGCTAGCAATGTTCTCAAGCAGATATGCTGTCAGAAAAAGGGGTGTCAGCAAAAGTGAGTGTTCAAAGAGTGTACATTGGAAAAAAAAAAAAAAAAAAATTCAGACTCAGCAACCTCCGCGTAGAGCACAGATAAACAAGTCCGCTCGCATTCTCATTTTAAAAGACGAGGTCGTTTTCAAAGTGGTGCTTTATAAAACAGCTTACAGAACACCACACCGGAGCAACACTTTAGTGGAAAAGCAACAGTCCCAACTAAATAGAGATACGAGTTGCCAGGTCACGGTTCCTCACAGAGGTGAGATGAGATTCTTTGTCTCCGCTCTGGGGTTTTATGGGAATTTTCTCAGTTTTACGGCGCAAACATTAAAGCGAACGGAGCAATGAATGAATGCATCTGACCTTCAGCATCTCCCTGCAGGGATGTTTATGAGGCGAGAGGAAAATCCAGTTTGAGAAAACTCAAAATACTCTTCAAGGTTCAAGGTTACAGTTTATTAGAGTGGCTAATGTTATCATTGATAGCTGAGAAACTGCCTGAACCATTTATCTTGGTGTCCACTATTGGTTAGTCCAGGATTGTCGTTCATGAAAAAGAGGCAAGCTTCAATGTGGGAAAGACACTGTGTTCCAAGGGTCGTCAAGTAGCAGATTGCGTTCCAGATGTGGAGTTTTATTCGCCCCATGTCGAATTCAAAGCAGATGTCTAATCTGTTCAAAATCCATGGTGCTAAGTTCATTTGGTAATATACAGTTAAACACCACCAAGAAATAAAAGCATAACCTTTTCAGAATTTTCCTATTTCCAGCCATAAAATAATCATAAAAATTTTTAGTGTCTTGCTGTTGTATAGTATAGATAACTCTTTATCTAGATATTAACAATGATTATTATGTAGCTTGCCTTTTAAAATATTAGTAATATGATATATATTTTACATTCAAAGTATTATTAGTTGTAGAAGCCGCAGTAGTGCTCATGATAACTTCATTCACTCAAGTCATACTACTCATTTGCATAACCCAGTTCACACACATTCTGATTATATGGAATATGTCATCTCTGAATCATCTTCATATTCATATCCAGTGTCACTGGAAACCTATTCATCTTAGGTTTGCTTAACATTCAGTCCCATTCACCTCTTTCAATGCACATCATTTCAGGCTTGGGATGTGGAAGCACTGCAATTTCTCCCTTATTCTGAATCAAATCAGCAGGGACCTCAGTTTTTCAAAGCTGCGGAGACACAGCGGAGGGAAACTGATTATCGCAGAGACCTGGGAATTGTTTTAGAATCCCCTGGGTTATTATTTTGTTTCGTTCTTGAAAGGCTAGTGCAGGTTATAAGTCAGCCCTCAATAGAGTATGTGAGCTCCAGATATGTCAGGCTGATGCACACGTGCGCCCGCGAACCGTCCGCAAAGAGCGACTGTGTGCTTTGAACGTTGCTTTTGTGCCGGAATGAATGTCTGTCTTTCCATTTTGTAAGAAGCTTTACTTATTGAGACTGTGATTATGCTCTGACAAGGCAGCTCTGCTCTTTTTTTTTCCGAAGGGATCACGTGGCTTAAACGAGCTGCAGCATGTTTGTCCTCCTCTGGGGGGAGCTGTGCTATTGAAAACAGCCATGCCAGACTCCTGAACCCCTCCCTATATATATGTACCGAAGCTGTTTGTGTAAAGCTCCAGCCATAACCGTGGTATACACGAGTTTCTCAGTGTGCTGTGCATTGGAGTGAAAAAAAACAAGAAATAAATGACAACGATCTTAAAGTATTTACCTGCAAATGAGGAGGGAATTTTGGAGCAGAGTAGCGTGATGCAGCAGGGCGCATCATGACCGGGACAGCTTTATGAATTTCTGGCTTATAATTTACAGAAATAGATAGCCTCAAAGCACAAAACATATGCATAATATTTGTTTAGCACTTTCATATATATTTTTCTATAAGGGTGTTCAAGTCCAACCAGGAGTTTAGATTTGAAGTGATGATGTTTCCAATGAGTTAACTGCTGTACACATCTAGCTTTAACTTAAAAAAAGTAATTTATTATAATTTCTAGTATTAAAACATTACTTGCTATTACTAAGTATTTAAAGGGGCATTCAAGTCAAACCAGGACTTATGCAGAATAACAGAACACAGTTATAAGAGCTCAAACTACCATTATTTCTCTATATCATCCCTTGCTACATTAATAAGAGAAAGTTTGCTCAGTATGCCAGAGCCCTAATCAGACAGCCTGCTTCTTGTCTGAAACACTGGCCTTCCAGGAATCCCTTCAATGACCCTAACATGTGGAAATGGCTTGAAGCTAGGTCAGAACTGTACGGGGGATGTGGCAAAAACATCCAACGGCTTGCTGTAATGTGCGATTGCTGTTCATGAATGAATGTGTGTACAGTTCCGACAGACAGATTTGTCTCTTCTGCAAGTTGGAGACAAGTTATCCATTGATTTTTTTAAGGATCAGGCGTTCCACTCACTGAACAAACGTTAGCACAATTCAGATGTTTTACTGCGGCTAAGAGTCTCCGTACTGTGCTTGAAGTCTTTTGTAAATGTCAATCGTTTTTAACTCATAGGAAACATCATCACTTCAAACCTCAACTCCTGGTTTGACTTGAACGCCCTTACAAAAAAAAAAAAATTAAGTGCTAAACAAATATTATGCATATAAACATATTGCAGGGTGCCACATGGAAGAACACACACACACACACACACACACACACACACACACACACACACATATTATATAGTGTAATCATAGTAGAACGCATACAGCTATGATACAGTGATAATGAAAACCATGTTAATATTCATACTGCATATTGAAAACATACTATAAGTCAACGTGCTATTGCATATATTAAAACCACAGTGTTTGCATGAATAGCAATACACCAGTCTGTAGTTTAATGATCAACATGGAAGTAAGTGGTAGCGAATGGACTAACAGTCCTGGGATTGAAGCACTTACAGTACATGATGGCACGTCATTTAGAATGATGTTGATGTGAAAGAATGTAGTGCATGAAATGCTCTATTATAAAAGGCATTAGACATTTAAAAAAATATTTAAATGTTATATCATTTCAAGCCCAGTTATCACAACTCCTTTGACTTGATAGCAAATTTGGTATTTTTTAATGAAATACTTGTTATTTTAAATTTTTTCTTAACCTTGTTTCACCGAAATATTGCTCTATATTCACTTTGGTTTATGGTTTCCTACATTACCAACAATGCTGTTTTTCTGCCTTCTCAAACTGTTTTTAAGGTTTTCAACCCTGAGGAAATAATACAATAAGAAAACAACTTGTTCTTTTGTTTTTAGTAGCTACCAGTGAACCTGACCGTTCTCCCTGTATTCCCCCCTTTCAATGATGTTTGCGATCACTGAAAATATGTTTCTCACATTAAATGAAACAGATAAAAAAAAATCTAAATAAAAAAATACAGTGCCAACCCAACAAATTTGCAGGAAAATCAATAAGCGTAGAACATCACAAACATTTGAACATAAACATATTTAATGTGTCACGTCTGTGTTTTCTGATCTCAGCGTGAAAATCCCATGTGTGTCGCATTAAAGTCTAAACACACATGCATAATTTATATAAGAACACCTCAATGCATATGCATAACTCAACTCTAACTGAATATGGTCCATAGTGTTTATATAAAAAGGGAAAAAAAGGCCCATAGACCATGCCAAGACCTTGCAACTGTATCTCTAAGTCTCACAGCAGTGATGAGAAAGAACAAGCTGTACATCATGAGGCTAAGCTTTTTCTCGAAGCAAAGTCAACACGCTCGTTGTTTAACCTCCTAGTTGTTGAATCGCTTCATGACACCAGATTTAGTCAAGAGTTATTTGCAAATTCAAACAAAATCCATTTGCAGTCTGACTGTTTATTCCTATGATTATGTGCTCCTTAGATACAGGGGGAAAAAAAGAGCATCAAGGAGAAGATGAAATAAAAAAAGACATGCAATTATTCCTGCAGCTCTCCTTTTTTAATGAAATGCAAAAGTAATTCCCATATGAAAGAAGCAGTAATTGCCCAAACAGTGTTATAATGTGACAATCGCACTAGAACAAAGTGCGAAATTGCAAAGGATTTTAATCACAGATAATTCTTGTATGAAACTTGATAAGTAAGATAATAATAATAAAAAAAAAAAAATAAAAAAAAGAATAGGTTTTTGTTGGTATGTCAGAAGAGCATGGTCGCTGCTCTTCTCTTGCTAGTTCTCTAAAGCATTAGGCTGCTAAATTTAACACATTATACAGAAAGGCAACTCAAGGCAAAATTAGCCATGTTTTATTCTCTGTAATTTAGATCCACCAAAGCTGAAGAGTAACACCTGCCACAAGCGTGTGCCTTTCATTCGCATTTTCTATGATGAAGCCTTGCCAAATGAGAGCCCTGTAGTGCTCGTTTAACACCAGAGCTTTTCATGAAAAGGCAATTTAAGGACTGATTATAATTATGTACAGCGTTTGATTGTTTGAGCAACACAAATACTGGAAATGACCAATTTATACAAGAATTACTTGATTTCCAGTGTTGCTCTAGGGGTAGGTTTCGAGATCAACGTTTTTGTTTTATTAAATGACGTCACACAGGTCATCAATAAAATGATGTAATTAAAGCATCTTACAAAGTTCCCAGCTTCGATCATGAGATCAGATTACTGTTCGCACAGACAGTTGTAGTAAAATGTAAATGTTCCTCTGTGTTATCATACAAAGATGCCAGTAGGTAGACTGGATTGTTGTTGTGAATGATTTCGTATGCGCATGATGCCATTTTATGAACTTCCATTTACATATTTCATTATACATCTGATCAGTTGAGGGTTAACAATGGTGGTCCTGTTGGGGTTTAAACCTGGGGTTTGGACCTTCTGAACCATAGTCCAATACCTTAACCACTGAGCTACCCCTGGCTTCCTACCAAGGGGGTGTCCTTGTCTCTTGAACAGTGTTCCTGAGCAGAGGTGGAAAGAGTAATAAAATTTTGTACTTAAGTAAAAGTACTGTTACTTTAGTGAACTTTTACTGAAGTA
>JAQQZT010000016.1:8470590-8484744 GCA_030068275.1 Clarias platycephalus | reverse complement strand
AGTTATTTGGATTTTTACAACATTATTGTTGAAATACACAGTCCTGAAAAAGGGGCGTTTCTTTTTTTGCTGAGTATGTATTCATTCCTCCTCGTAACAGTTGCATCTTTACTTCAGATGATTACAAAACACTGACACTGGAGACTATTTCTAAGGGTACTAAACAGGAAACTTCACATTATGAAAAATAATGAATGAAACTAAATCACAACACATTAAAATAACATTAAAATAAGATCATGCAGCATTTGCAGAGCTTTAATAACTCAAATAAAACTTGTGTTAATGCTTTGGCTAAATAAGATTTAGAAATGAGTATTTGGAGGAATAACTATTATTCCTCCATATTTGGAGGTTTACAAACACACCTTTCATGTGTTTTGGCTCTCCACCAGTTTTTCACATTGCTGAAGGGTAACTTTATACCACTCTTTTCACAAAAAAGCATATATATATATATATATATATGTGCTTTTTTGCGAAAAGATATGGGTTTGATTAGCCTGTAAATGCCTACGATGTGAGACCTTGTCTTCTCTGTAATCCTCCACTCACCTTGTCAGGTGTTAATTCCTGATCCGGGTGCAGCCCTGACTCATGCTTCTTCACTTCATTCCTCCCTCCTTTTTTGTTTTCCTCTCAGCTCATGTTCGGCTGGATGAGGGGAGACAGCTGTCGCTTCAGAAGTGAGCTGTGGAAAAGCCTGCCGCTGCTCGTCGAGTCCGATTTCACATGATGTCCCCACTGGCTACTTCAACCCACACGCAGCCATGCATTTTCCCTCCATTTCTTTCTCAATCTTTTCCACCCAATGCATCAGTAGTCTTACAATTTGTTCCACCACTATCCTTCCTTTTCCCATTTAATATGAATAGATAAATAGGCTGAAAGGAACCTATTCTTTTCTGTTCAAGTTGTAAACTGAGGTCGCACGGTCTGCCATTATAACTTCCTGTGATGTGTACAGGTTATACCCACAGCTTGCTTTCCGATTGTAGGCTTTCTAATCATGTTGTGGTAGCCTCAGTTTTCTTCCCTCTCCTATTCTTTAAAGAGTCTTGACTGCACATGAGAATTTACTATACACAATTTTTTGTTTTTTTTTTTTTACAAAATTTTCTCACTTTTGTAATTTTCTCACCACATGTAGGTCAGGTTTTTTATGTTCACATTTGTTTATCCCCCTTCATGATTTATTTATTACTATATGTTCATTTTTCACATTTCACAGGTTACATGGTTTTACTTCAACATCTGTTTTTTCCCCTCATTATTTATTTATTAGTATATTTGAATCTTTTACAGGTAGCTCACATGGTTTTCATTTCCTGAGAATAATTTTTTACATGATTGCATTTTTCACATGATATCAGGTGTTTATCAAATTGATAAAGGTGTAATTCAAAATGTATGGTTTCATCATTAAATTAACATTTTTAAATGTGATCACATGCAATTCACAATCATGTGTAAGAAACATGATCAGATGAAAAGTATGAAAAGGGAAAGAAAAAAGGAAAAGTCCTTTAATTCTACATTTAATAAAAAAAATAATTAGAGGTTTAAATTAAAATGAGTGTTATCCCCAAAGCAAAATAATAAATATCAACAATAACTGACAGAAGTAATTATGATTTTATTTAGTTGTTTTTGAAGATCAGAGATCAGATCATTTCTTTTGTACCTATAAAGCAACTATTTAACATGTAAGGAAAAGGCGCATTTGTAGTGAAATACTTAGAAGATTAATACTTTTATATAACACTTTTTGCAATATATTAATGCAAATACACAGTATACTTATTATGTTGTAATTATATGCAGTTTCAAAGTAAATACACCACTACATACAAATAGTAGGAACAAAAAATAAGTATTATTTCAAGTTTGCTCCATGTTGTTTCATTTCAGGATGGAGCCCTACTTCTCAATGTCATGTCCACAAAAACCATTGCAATAGCCCAACAGTGTCAGAATGTCAACTGCACCAAAAATAAGTTGCTCACTCCAGGCAATGTTGTATTACAGCTGCAAACATCTGCCAAGGCACTTATGCTTTCAGCATCTCGCCAGAGCCAGCAGATTTCCCCAAGAAATCACATGCTAGGTAATTGCACTCACACATCCTTGTTAAAAAATGCCTTTTGGGTAACACTTTATAAAATCATCTTGGCACAGCTGCCTTAAACATCCTCAGGTTATCTTTCAGGTTATTGCTTTTTCCAGTTCTGTTTAAGTAGTCTTATAGGACAATTAACAAATTTGCCTCAGACAGAAAGTTAAGCTTTTTGCAATAATAGCATAAACCTGATTCTTACCATTACTGTATGTCAAAAATGAGGGAAAAAAACATAAAGAAGTTTTCAGCCTAAGAGTACGTTACCATGTTAAGCACCACACGATTTTATAGTTTACCAGTGTAGGTACTGCGGCACTTTGATCTGGGTTACATGGTACTTCTATGGCATGTACCACTGTACTTTTGTGAATGCCACAGTAGGTACTGTGTCACTTTTTTGGGTACCCTGATATTTATATGATATGTACCACCATTTTTTTGGTGAATACTGTAAGTGCTTATTGTGAACTGTGCCATATTGAATACACCACTTCTCAAAAGTTTGGGATCACTTGCAAATTTCTTAGTTTTTGTTTAGTGATTTATCTTCTACATGACATGGCTCTCATGAAAATCCTCCCAGGAAAGCAAGAACAAAACCTAACTCTGGGGAGAAGTTCATTTAGAGCTACAGTACCAGCCTCAAAAGTCAACAATTAACAGCACCTTAGATTAGAGCTGTTATGAAGGCTTTACAGATCATGAGTAGCAAATACATCTCGTCATTAACTGTTGGAAGCAGATTATTGCATATTTTGGACACTTTCAGCATTGCTTTACAATGTACAAAGAAATCAAAATCAGGAACGACCACTGAGTTTGAAAGTTATCCAAAACTATTGAGCGGTAGTGTATGATAAGATATAGTACTGGTATTGTGGCATATTATTATGTATGCTATTTAAATTTTAACATACACTGTGGTATTTAATTGTTGTTACATACATACAATTGTATCATACTATATAAATATTACCATTATTCTACATAAACATGTATAACATAACAGTGTCCTGGTACAAGTACCATAGTTCCATACTACAATAGACAGTAAAATCATGTACCATACTGTAGTACATATAATGTTGTACAAAAGTATGTTCCATGATAGAACCATGTACACTAGTGTGGTACATATTCTATATCAGCAAATAAGTACCATGGTACTGTCAAAAATACCATGGTTGATATACCACGGTGCAGATACGATTGGACTACCAGGATAACTATACCATGGCAATTTTTTGATGGTAGTAGGTAAATCTATATAAATAAAAGGTTTTTGTCTGTACATTGGTCCTTTCATGCTCCTTTAATGATATCTTTACATTTCATACATTTCAAACCAGGCTCAGAAAATTTTCTGTCAGTCACAGTACTTTTGTTTTTGCCTGAAGTTAAACCTGCGCCATAACTTAAATCAAAATGTTTATTAGAAATTAAGTTATGAGCAGCTATGTGCCAGATTCAAACCGGACGTTTTGACAGTGTAATGTGTATGTCATCGTAAATCGAATGCTTGACAGTTTTTTTTAAACTTCTGCTGTACTTACATACTGTATCTGCCAGAAGATTAACCTGCACCATAGGTGAACTCAAAATATTCAATAAAAATGATATTATGAACAGTTATGTGCCACATTTTAACAACGTACTAAAAAGCAAATTTTAAATAAGTAAATTTTAATTCAATAGAGTTGCTTAGCTGGAGACAAAACTTCTATCCGATCTACTTTTTCAATTTCTCAACTGTGATTCACTCTCTGATTACCAAACAGGGAGTGTATTTGGCTGACGACAAAAGAAGTACAATTTAACATAAACAATGTGCAAGATACTCAACCTTACACCATTTAATTTCTTTATATTAATAATTTCGGCAGAGAGTTCTACTGTACAGGAAGACAGTCAGACATGTACGTGGGCTTCGACCTCAAATAATATCACTGATTACATTAAAGCTGATCAGCTTATATTTAGCTTTAACCTTTTAACTATTTCTAAAAGGTCTGTTTTTATGCAGTAACCTTCACCACAATATCTGTGTTCATATACAGTAAATAACTTAAAGCATTAATAAACTATATTGACAGCATGTCTGCCTGTCCCAGCCCATTAAAACTACACTTTAACTTATATAAATATATAATCATGTAAATGCTTTAGAAATTGTGTTATTTTGCAATAACGTGTGACTTATTGTAACAGCTCATCCTTTATTTTAAGTTTCCATGATAAGTTATATTTATAATGTTACCTGAGCATATTCATGCCCTTTTTCTTTTCAAAGAAAGTAGTAAAAGTAAAGGTTTAACTTCAGGCAAAAACAAAAGTACTGTGACTGACAGAATATTTACTGTGCCTGATTTGAACTGTATGAAATGTAAAGATAGGGAAAATAATTATTGTAATGTAAGTAAATCAAAAGAATGTCCCTTATACAATTATCATGGATGCTAGATAACCACATTTGGTATATTTAATAAATGTATGAAAAGAAATAGAGCAAATAGAAATAGAACAAATAAACAAAAAAATTAATTGTTGAAATGAGTTAACGTTAAAAAAAATGTTTACTTTAAAAAAAGTTACAAGGACAAAAAATCATCATATAATAATAATAATAATAATAATAATAATAATAATAATAATATATTATGTATATAATATGGTTATTTGTCAGTACTGCACCATAGTATTTTTGCATATATACTTTGTTTGTGTAATGGGCTAAGATGTTGTTATGAGGTTACATAAAACATTGTCATCCCCATAGATATGTGTTTTTGTTGTTGTTTGTTTTGTTAAGTTTCTTAGTATTTTCAAGTCGCACATGCATATCATCCTGTTAAAACTAGTATATTATGGTGACATTACACCACCACACCCATAGATGGCGCACCAGGCACCCGTGAAATATACGAAACTTTCCTCTGGTCAGCGGCCTTAGTAATAAACTGGCTGCCATTGTGGAAAGACATAACACGTGTGCTCGTGTTTTTCACATGTATGACTATATTTCATGAAAACGGTAATTTAATTGTAACATTACAATTTAAAAAAGTGTTTTAAGTTATCCAATGTAAAAGACAGTGTTTTGATTCTCTGAGGATTACACAAACAGTGGAAAAAAAATTAGTGTTCCATGTAATTTCAATTAGAAGCATGCTTGTCAGATTGAAACAGTCAATCCAAAGTGTTTTAGGGTTCTGCCTTTCATGCTGGGTTTTCAGTTCAGTCGCCATGTTGAATGTTTCTCAGTGTGTGCATGAGCTATATGGAACAAGAGGAGGGAGATTTTGGATTAATATTTCAAGTGCAAATAAGTCTTAAGTATTTCTCTTGTGAAATTGAGTCTTTTATGACTTCCTGCTATCTTGATAATGGGTATTTTACCTCTTTGATACTTTGGCAATGTTGTGGTAGACCAATAAAATATTGTAAATCTTTTGAGATGTATAAGAAGATATATGTGTATCTTATAAAGTGTGCATTGTGTTGTGTTTGTGTGTGCATATGTTTGTTGGTTGTATTGACTTCCTGGGGTATGGTTATTTTACACGCTGCACTTGAGAATATTGTTTAATTTTGACATTTTCAGAATTTGTATAATTTAAGAGAAACCGTAAGTAATAAAGTGGCTGCCATTGTGGAAAGACATAACACGTGTGCTCGTGTTTTTCACAGGATTGCGAAAAAGAGTTTATTCAACACGATTCACAGTGCACGCCGCCTGTTTATCATTTGCTGCCGGCACAGATACCCCCTAGGTCTGAGGCCGGTAACAATTGGGGGCTCCGTCCGGGATTCACTCATCAGTGAGCTACAGTAAGAGTGAATACGACGTCAAGACCTAGCGTCTACAGCTTCAAGGAAGTATTGAACATCATCCAGAGAGTGAGAGCTACAAGTGACAAGTCAATATGGCTACTGCTATTCCAAGACAAACGCTGATGTTTCAAATAAAATAAAATAAAAACTTTCACCTTTGAGTATCAGTCAGTTACAGATGGCTGCACGTTTGATTGAAGGCGGTCAGGAGATTTCCATCGTTCCTGAACTTAGTGAGCCAGAACTATATAATCTAATTGTTGACTATGTACGAAGTGAGAAGTTAAAAAACATGGAAGATGAAGGCATGAGTCAACTGCTCTTCCTCTATGTCTTTCTTGATGACCTTTCTCAAGTTCCAGGTGAAGACCCAAGACCTACCAACACAGATGAGGCTGTAAATCTTCAACAGCCAGGGATGACACTCGCATCCTTTCTACAGATCAAGATGGAGACGCTGGTACACAGTCGCCGCCCAGAGACAGTGACATTCGCACAGACCTATCTGCCACGATTACCCGCACATGCATATCATCCAGGACTAGGAGGCTTGTACACTGGTAATTAGAGGTGCCATGCCAACGCCAGCCATTGCCAAGCCCGGCTAGTGGTGCAGCACCGAAGCTATCAACAAACATCAACAATCAGGTGATAAGAGTGACTGATGTTGCTTCTCTGTTACCACGCAGAGAATGTAAGTTGCATGGTGGTCAAATTTGTGATGCCGGTTGTGACATGTCTTTTAATTGTCTCTGTAAGCAAATTGATGAAGGGCTGCAAGAGGGTTTTAGTGAGTCTGAGGTTATCAGATCTGTCCTTAAGATAACAAAACCTGGTACATTTAAAGAGATGTTGGTAAATAAGGATGACCTCACTATTGATGGGTTGAAAAAGTTTTTGCGCTCCCACATTAGAGACAAAAATGCAACTGAACTTTTCCAAGAACTATCTACTGCTAGACAAAATGACAAAGAAAACCCACAACAGTTTCTTTATCGAATAATGGGTCTGAAGCAGCATCTTCTTTTTGAGTCACAACAACCTGGGGTAGGCTTTAGCTATAACAAACAGCTTATCCAGGGCACTTTCCTTCACACGCTTTACCAGGGGTTAAATGAAAAAAACAGTCATGTCAGATGTGATCTTAAAGCTTTTCTTTCAGACTTGGTTAGTGATGATTTGCTCTTGGAACAAATAACAAAATCAACAGCTGAAGAAGAAGGAAGGTTAAAAATACTGGGTGCTCTAAGTAAACACAGACCAGTCACTGTAAACATAGCTCAGCACTCCCAAAACGAATTAAACGCACAGGCAAAAGTTGATGTTGAACTACAAGCAAACCGTGACGCCATCAAAGAATTAACCGCCCAAGTTTCATCTCTGACCAAACATCTAGCCCAGATGTCCAGTTCCACTGAGACTGCAAAATTAAGAGACTGCAACATGCCTACTAATCCTCTCCAGCAACAATCTGAAACAAAAGGTAGATGCAGTGACTGTGTGCAGAGGAACAATATGAACTGTACTCACTGTTTTGTTTGCGGTCAGGCAGGACATCGCACCATTGGCTGTCTCCAACGAAAATTGTCGGGAAACGGGAAGAGGTCGCTGGAGAAGGGCAGCCAGCGACCCTAACAAGTGACAAGAAACTCTACGAGACATAATATCTATCTTGCAAAGAGAACGGTTCTTGGTACTCTTGAAGACATACTTGACATGAAACCAGTCAATCATTCCTCCATCATTCCTGAACCAATGTCTCGAAAGGTTTGTTTGCATACAGCTCAATTGTACCCTGATGAATGGACTTTGAGAGAAGGTACAGACACGCATCCCACCATACCAAAGATGGAAGACAAATGGCATCCTCCTGTTGATTTGTCCCATTTGACTGAAGAACTGAAGAACAGGAACTTGTGAAAAGTATGTTATTTGATCAGTCGGATAGCTTTGCCAGAGATGATGCAGACATTGGGTGTATTCCTGACCTGCAGCTTAAGATTCAACTTACCGATGATACACCAGTTCAAAAGTCCTACAATTCAGTTCTAAAACCCTTATACCAAGAGGTAAAAGAGTATGTACAAAACCTTCTTGATCGTGGAAGGATAAGGAAGTCCACCTCGCCTTATTCCTCCCCTGTTGTGTGAAAGACCTAAGTTTACGCCTTTGTGTTGACTTCTGTGGCCTAAACAGTAAGACAGTCTCTGATCGCCATCCACTCCCCCGCATCCAAGACCTACTTGATAACCTAGGGGGGTACGTGTGGTTCTCCATCCTTGACCAAGGCAGTGCATACCACCAAGGCTTTGTTGAGGAAAGTTCCAGACACCTCACGGCCTTTAGCACTCCTTGGGGCCTGTATGAATGGATTCGTCTTCCCTTTGGTCTCTCCAGTGCACCAGCAGCTTTCCAAAGGTGTATGGAAGATGTTCTGAATGGTCTGAGGGATGACTGTTGTTCCCCTTACTTAGATGATGTACTCTGTTATTCACAAACATTCCATGATCATGTTAGAGATTTAAAGGTGTGCTCTGTCGTTTAAGGGAGCATGGTATCAAATTACGTCGAAAAAAATGTCAGCTCTTTAGACACCAAATTAGGTATGTGGGTCGTTTGGTATCAAGTGAAGGCATTCAAGTAGATCCAAAGGACTTGGAAGCTGTCCTGAAACTGAAGGAGAAGGAACCTAAAAATGTTGGTGAAGTTAGCACTCTACTTGGTTTCTTGGGCTATTACCGACCTTTTATTCAGGACTTTTCCAGAATAGCTCGTCCTTTGTTCAAACTTTTAGAGAAGACTACAGAGTCCCAAGAGAAAACCGTTAAGAAAAAGTCCTTAAAGAACAGTCCAAAAGATAACCAATTGCCATCCAAGACACCTGTGCAGTGGACCTCAGAACACACCGCCATCCTGGCTCATTTAATTGATATGTTGACTAGTTCCCCTGTTTTAGCCTATCCAGACTTCAATTTGCCATTTGTTTTGCACACTGACGCATCGAGTGATGGTCTGGGTGCTGTACTCTACCAGGAACAGGGAGGTAGGCTTCGGGTAATGGCTTATGGCTCAAGATCACTCACCCCTGCTGAGAAGAATTACCACCTGCACTCTAGCAAACTTGAGTTCCTTGCCTTAAAATGGGCGATCTGCGATAAATTCAGGGATTACCTTTACTATGCCCCTACGTTCACTGTTTTCACAAATAATAACCCTGTTAAATGCTGTTGGGCATCGCTGGTTGGGCGAGTTGGCCGACTTTCAGTTTACAATCAAATACAGGCCCGGCAAGGCCAATGCAGACGCTGACACTTTATCACGTTACCCTGTTAAGCTGCAGGGCCACACCAGTGAGTACGTCGAGACCATGCCACCTGAAATCATTTCGGCCATATGGCAGGGTAGTAGAGCAGACAATGAATTGTGTTTTCACAATTCATTGTGACAATGAATTCATGCCATGAATTGCAGCCCTGCAGTTAAACTCTTCTGAGGATGACATACTTTCTAACTGCACCCCTATGTTCACCAAACAAAACATTGAAACAGCACAGAAAGACGATGACTCAATTCATGAGGTAATCACACTAAAGAAAAGGGGATGGAGTCCTACTGACAAAGGTAAAAAGCAAATGAGCATAAACACAAGACGACTTATTCACGAGTGGAACAGACTTAGACTTGATAATGACATTCTGTATAGGCAGACTGCGCAATACAATCAACTAGTCCTACCCTTGTCGCTCAGGCCAGTTGTGCTCAAACACTTGCATGACGATATGGGACATGTCGGTGCTGATAAAGTAATTCACCTGGCAAGGCAGAGATTTTATTGGCCTCTCATGCAGCGTGACATTGAAGATTACGTCATCCGTCAGTGTCCATGCATCATACAAAAGAGACCCACCCTTTCAGACAAAGCCCCAATGGGCTTCATAGCCACCAGTGTCCCCTTTGAGCTCCTCTCTGTTGATTATCTTCATCTTGAACCAAGTAAGGGGGGGTATGAGTATATCTTAGTCTTGGTTGACCACTTTACCCGTTTTGCTCAAGCCTAACCAACTCAGAACAAATCAGGAAAGACTGCAGCAGAGAAAATCTTCTTTGACTTTATTCCACGTTTTGGGTATCCCAAAAAAATTCATCATGATCAGGGTCAGGAGTTCGAGAACAGCTTGTTCCATAGGCTCGAACAACTAGCCGGAATAGCTCATTCTCGAACAACCCCCTATCACCCACAGGGGAATCCGGTTGAGCGTCTGAATAGGACTCTTCTACAGATGCTCCGTAAATTGTCAGAAAAAAGGAAGTCAGAGTGGAAAGACCATCTACCACACATAGTCCACGCATATACTGTAACTATACAAGGCACGAAGCTACAGACTCCTCTCCATTCTTTCTTCTCTTTGGCAGAGCTCCACGGTTACCCATTGACTTGCTTCTTTGACCTTGAACCTGAGCCACAGAAACAAACACATCAAGATTATGTGGAGAAATGGGCTTCAAGGATGCAAGGCATACCAAATTGCTTCAGAAAATAGTAAAAAGTCTTTTGCAGAAGGGAAAAGACATTATGATCGAGGTGTTAGAGGAACTGTGCTGTACCCTGGTGATCAAGTGCTTGTCTGCAACCTCTCTGAGCAAACTCCATGCTTATTGGGAGCAAAATGTTTATCGTGTTGTAGAAAGAATTGGTGATGGACCAGTTTATAGAGTTCAAGCAGAAATAGGGGACCGAATGTCCCGTGTGCTGCACCGAAACTTGCTCTTACTTGTAAATGACTTGCCACTTGAAGGAAACAAACATAAACTTTGTGATTCACAGAAATCAAAAAGAAAAATGCAAAATCATTTAAACAGGGAAGACATAAGTGAACAGGACTCTTATGATTCTGAAGAAGAATTTGTATACAGTCCCAGATCCGAGGTGTATGAAACAAGGATTATCCGTGTAAGTCCTCTCGAACTGGAGAAATGCAGTACGCTTGGAGCTGAGGCACCTGAATTTCAACCTATAAATATGTGGACAAGACAAGCGGATGAACAATCACGTGTGGAGACCAGCAAGAGCTCCAACTCCAGCAGATCTAAATTCACCGGTGGAAACTTCTGAAGAACCTACAACTGAAACAATGGGAGATGTAAATCAGGATGAACTTGATCCAGGCGTTGAACCAGTTCAAAACCCTGTGACAGAAGAATTTGTCCCTTTACGGAGGTCTGTCCGAACTCCAAAACCAAGAGGTGTGTTTACATATGATCAGCTGGGCCAACCTACATACTAAGCTTGGGGACCAGGAGCAAATGCTATGCACGCTTATGTTCTTTACCCAGTCCATACTTACCCTGTACTATCTGACATGTGCCACTACCCAATACCAGAAGTGTGGATATTCTAGAAACAATTCATGAAGGAATAGAAGACATTTGACATTCTCATCCTAAACAACAGTTTGACAACTGTAATTGCCTAACTAGTTAGTTCTGGATGTCCGGAGACATCTCTGAAAGCAGGGGAGAGTGTAATGGGCTAAGAAAATGCTGTTATGAAGTTACTTAAAACATGGTAACCATTGGTATGGTCATTTTACAAGCTGTACTTGAGAATATTGTTTAATTTTGACATTTTCAGAATTTGTATAATTTAAGAGAAACTGTTATAAACTGGCTGCCATTGTGGAAAGACATAACACGTGTGCTCATGTTTTTCACAGGATTGCGAAATAGTTTATTCAACACGATTCACAGTGCACGCCGCCTGTGTATCATTTGCTGCCCGCACAGATATCCCCTAGGTCTGAGGCCGGTAACATTTGCATTTACATAAAAAAAAAAAAAACACAGAAAAATATATCTGCTAAAACCAGACTTTTTCATATGCACCAGCACACATGCCAACTTTATCACATAGCACGCTAAATTTATATGTATTCAAACAAACAATGGTTTGGTCTGAATTTTGCTTGCTTTGTTATATGAATGAAATCAGGACTTAACCTTAATCTTTTCATGTGAATCATGAGTCATACAATTTGTTAAGAATTCCCACCTCCAGTTGAATTCCACTGAGAGTCAAAACATTGAGAACGCCCGAAGTCAGCGAAAGCATAATTCAGCAAATGACTATAATTATATAAACACTATTTGACGGTACAGACGCATTGTGGGGTCTGTGAAAACATTACAGTTCCATGAGTGGTCCTGTTTAAGCTGTGGCTTTTCTACGATTGGGTTGCTAATCCACTGTTTAGAATAAAAAACTTTAAGGAAGCAACTCTGGCAAGCTGTGGATTTGTTCCTCTCTGGACTGAAATCAATGATGCCTCCTACACTAAAGCGAGAGTCAACCACTCATGACATTAGTGCCAGAGTATTACTGATGGCTCCAGCTCTTACTTATGGAGGGACATCTTTTAAAGAGAATACAAGCATGAAGTAAGAAGATATTTCTTTGCAAACGTAATATGGTGTTTGTTGATGGATACAGAGGAACTTTGGGGGAGAAAAAGGGGAAAATGTTAGAGAGGGATTGAGAAGAAATTAAATGTACAGTGTTGATATTCTAAGCTGCTCTAAGAAATGGTAAATATGACTCTCAAAAATAAAAATGAGTCAGGGTTTCACATCCATATTAGAGCTATTCCTTTAATAAATGCTTGAAGGTGGATTATTTTCTATGTTTGTAGAACCAAGCTTGTAGGAAAAATAAACAGAATAGACAAGTGACTCTTGTGCTGACTTCTTTCTAGTCCTTTCTGTAGATTCATGAAGCCTATTAGCAACACTCATGTCTGCTGATTACATCTTTGTTTTTGATGCATCCGGGATTATATTTTTATATGAATTTCACTTAAAACATTTAAGAAAAAACCCAATGAAGTTTCTAATTCGAATGAGGGTTGTACCAAAACATAATGTGGGCTATTAAGTGACACTTGTTTGTGTTAGTAGAAAACCATACAAAGAAGGTTTACATATTTTTATATCACGAATCCCAAGAATGTTACCAAGTACAGTATGGCCACGTTCAGTTTCATTTTTAAAAGAATCATAAATTAAGGTTAAGTGAGATTTAATGTCTAATTATTTCAGATTTTACTACATTTACATACAGTATCTTTTCTAAACGTTTTAATGTAAAAATATGATAATAGCTGGACATTGGTAATATTAATAGTATTTATGTGTGGCTAGAATGGATAATATAATAATAATAATAATTACTCAGCCCTAAAAGCATCATTGTTAAGCAATTGATATATATTGGATTTAAAGTATAGAAATTCAAACTTATAAATCAGTCATAATTACACATAAACATGGGTATAGTTAAATATGATCTTAATAAATAATGTAGGACTGCATAATACATTTTTTATGCATTAAGCTTAGTATTACATGGAGCGGTTTGTTTTCAAAACAAGTTAAAATTGAAGAAATGTCTCTAAAATTACAGTATGCAAACAATATAAACCAAGGCAGTACAGTGGAACCTCAGATTACGAGCATAATTCGTTCCGGAAGCGGGCTCGTATTCCAAAACACTCATAAACCAAATTTAATTCTCCCATAAGAAATAATGGAAACTTAAATTATTTGTTCTACAGCCCAAAAAAATAAGTACATAAAAATAATTAATACAAAATATAAAGTAAAAATAAAACAAATTAACCTGCACTTAACCTTTTCAAAAAAGTAAGTAAACAATAAATGCCGACAGATAAGTGTTTCCGTTTGTGCGCGCAGGCGTGTGTGTGTGAGGCTAGAGTAAGTGCAGACTCTTCGTTTCAGCCCCTCCTGTCTCCCCTTCACATCTTATACAGTAAAAATTTCTCCTTTCGTCTGAATTAAACACACACACACATTAAAGGAAAGACTGTTGTTCTAAATTATTAAGGCTTCTCCGCTATATTTTAATGTTGCTCGCGACAGCGTAACAGTCCGTTAATTCATGCTCGGGTAATGATGAGATGGACAAACTGCTCGATGCCCGGTCTTTTATTTGCTGCATTGTCGGGCTATAGTACAAACTTAGATCCTGCACTTAAATACAACTAAAAAAAACTACTGAAAACCAAAACTCAGGCTCTATATCCTAGCTTACATCTTGCATTCGCGTTCACACACACTGTATTACCCACAATGCATCTCCCGCACTGGACTACACTTCCGTAAACAGCGGTCATAAATCAACGTCTCTCTCC
>JAQQZT010000016.1:8445714-8458369 GCA_030068275.1 Clarias platycephalus | reverse complement strand
TTTCTTTTGGGGCCCCGCCCCCCCCCCCCCCCCCCCGCCCACACCCCCCAAAAAAAGCTTGGTTCAGTTTGATTTGTTCGTATGCCGAAAAAGCTTCATATGCTGATGATGCAAATTTTTTGCGAAATTTTAATTTTTAAGGCGAAAATTCCTAAGGGAGGATATCCGTATGCAGAGGTTCTGCTGTATCTTATTTTGCAGTCAAACTGTTCAAATAGACTCATTTAATGTCATGACCTTAGAATTTTATTACAAATTAATAAAATCCCTGATCATCATGTTATGAATTATAGTACATTTGATATCAAACCACAGCGTTAAGTGGAATATTCCCACCTCTGTATACCCTTTCTACTTCATAGCCATTTGTCTGAATAAATGCTATAGCAGTAAGGAGCGAGATGGAGTTACTTCAATTCAGATAAATTGATGAGCAAATGTTAACCTTTAATCTGAAGACTGGAAAAAGTGAGGAACAGAGTAGACTATATGAAGAACAAGTACTATATTAGATACCCTGCTGTTTTTTTACTTAGAAGGCTGTAATGGATTTCTTCTAACAGCACAGGATGAGACTCAGTGAGTCTGTCAGTGATGAAGCGAGTGTCAGTCGGTGTTGATTGTGTCTGCAGGCATTCTGTTTGATCCTCAGCATGAAGCAGTAACACACACACACACACACACACACACACACACACACACACACATTTACACAGTTTTCTCCTCATTGTCTTTAACTGTCTCAGACACATTTAAGCCTAGCTCTCTGCTCTCAGGAACATGGTCCTCACGCCCACTCTTGTACTTCATACAGCGCGCGCACACACACACACACACACACACACACAGTCCATTCCCCCTCCTGCTCTGCATGCTGCATCTGTAGCATTTCATTCTGTTTGGCTACAGCCAGCTCTTTTATACGGCCGAGTGTGTTTCGAGTGTGAAGCGGCCAGGCTATTCGAAAAGGTCAGCCAGAACCTCGTATTGAACACGTGCTGTTAGAAAAATCTTTAAAAATGCGTGTTGTTTCAAAAGGTGCCGTTCCCTCCTGCGCTTTGTCAAAAAACGACCACCGAAGGTCAGCTAGACTTGGCCGTTCCAACAACCGGTGGTCCAGATGCGCTGTGCCTTTATTGATCTCCGGGGTTGAAAAGATGGACTCGCTTATGAAATATTATGGAATATTATTTCAAATAAAACTAATGACATTTTAAGACTCAGGGTGAATAGGATGAAACCGCAAATATGACGCATTATAGAGTACAAATAATTTATGGCAACATATAATGCATTATAAACTTACATATAAAATTTGTGTTAAAATGTACAGCAGGATATGGAATGGTTAATTGCTTCCGGTTTTCCCTTCTGAGTTAACGCTGCCTTCGCCACATCCCCAAAAACTTATGCTGATGTGCATCCTATTATTTCGTCTTCCTAGTTACTGTATTTAAACTTAAATGCTGGTTGTTGTAAATGTCTTCCTGTAGTAACTCTTAAAAGTTGTTACTACTGCTCAAAAACGTGAACTGCATCAAGCACAAATACAAACCCACTGGGGCAATAATCATGTTGCCCACGTTTGCACTATGAACATTTTCAGTGGAAGACGGGTAGAAAACTAAAAAGTTGCTCTGCAGCCACAAAGATCACATCTTATAGCAAATAATCAGAATTAAATTGAATACATTTCCAAGGTGTTAGTGCCTTGGAAATGTATTAAAGCCTAACCACTGATTTTGTAAGAAATATTGCGAAGATTGGGAGAAGGAAAGGATGATCGTGCAGCGGAAAATGTACATAAACATCAATGATCTTGTTGTATTGTATCTCCTTTTTTCAAAAGTCCAGCATTTTTGGTCTAGTTCTATTCAATTTGTGTGTTTTTAGATGTATTTGGAAAAAACTGTTACTGTCACCCCCATATACTGTATGAATCTTCCGCAAACTCGTATCACAACTTTTGTATGCTAAAGCATTACAATTTCCCCTAAAACTAATTTTCCACTTGAACACTTGTCCTGTTCCAGCATGACAATGGCCCTGTCCACAAGCTGAGGTCTATGAAGATATTGTTTGTTGACGCTGGAGTGGAGGAACTCTAGTGTGCTGCACAGAATCACTGAACACCTTCGGGATTAATTGGAATGCCAGCTGCACACCGTCTCTTCTCTCCTGGCATCAACGCCTGATCTTACTAATGCCTTTGTGGATGAATGGACATAAATCACCACAACCACTCTTAAAAAGATTTGGTGGAACGTCTTCTCAGAAGAGTTGAGGCTGTTAGAGAAACAAAGACGTAATAAATCTGGAATCGGATGTTCAAAAAGCATACAGTGTCAAAGTACCTGATATACTCATACAAGCACCACATGTTACCGTCAGTGCTTTGACTGCTGATGAACCTCCCATGGACAACGCAGGGTGGTCCCTTCCATTTGATGAATAGCCTAGGATTGGGCTGAAAACTTGTGTTATAAATGTTCCCTTCCACATATCAATCAGTTACCTAATAAAATAGCTTATCTCTGTAAGTAAAGGTAAGTATAGCTAATAATCTAGAAGACTATGTGACATTAAATTCACATTACCAGCCGTAGGTCATTCAATTTCAATTTTTAAGGGCTGTCTGAATGCAAAAGTCTGATGTTTTTCAAATCAGATCTAAGTAATAACCTGTTAATTATAGAATTCAAGTGTTTTAATTAAGCCCACTGTGAAGGATAATGCTTCAGCATACCAAGACATATTGCACAATGCTCTGCTTCCAACTTTGTGGCAACAGTTTACGGAAGGCCCTTTTCTATTCCAACATGACTGTGTCCAGTGCACAAAGCAAGGACTATAAAGACATGGTTTGATGGGTTTAGTGTGGAAGAACTTGACTAGCCTGCACAGTGCCCTGACCTCAACCCCATCAAGCACCTTTGGGATGAACTGGAATGGAGATTGTGAGCCAGGCCTTCTCATGGGCACCAGTTCCCAGAGAAACACACCAAAATCTTGTGGAAGCTGTTATAGCTGCAAAAAGGGGGCCAACTCCATATTGAATTACAGTTAAACACTGGATTCCGAGTATAATTTGTAATGGAAGTGTGCTTGTATATCAAAGCAATCGTATACCAAAGCAAATTTCTCCCATAAAAAAATAATATAAACTTGATTTGTTCCACAACCCAAAAATATTTATATAAAAATAATGAATAAAAAATAATAAGTAAAAATAAAACAAATTAACCTTCACTTTATTTTTTAAGATAACTGACAGTGCAGTTAGTGTGTGTGTGTGAAGCTGAAGTAAGACGAGAGAGGAGAGGAGAAGGGATAAAACAAATCCCTTTCATACCTCCTCTACTGGGCTACTGTGTAGGACGACTTTCACACACACATACGTGAGCAGACATACACATGCGGACACGCGCACACACAAACACACACACAGACACGCACACACACTAACGGAAATACTGCTCTGTCAGGAAACTTCTTTATCAAAGAACCTCCCTAATGACACTCGCGTGCACACACACACTAACGGAACCACTGCCCTCTGACACTCTGGAAACTTGATCTTTAACAAGGAACCGCTCTAATGACACATGCTTTTACTTTACGTGTGCACACACGTGGTCAAAATGTTATAGCAAAACAGTACACGCGCACATGGATGTTGACCATACAAGTGACGCACACGAACTGAGAATGAGCATGGGAGACGATTACCCACAATCCTGCAGCGCGTGAGAGAGAACCATTGGCTCAGTTATGATCACATTTATCAAGTTAACATTTATTTTAAAAATTTGCTCGTCTTGCAAAATGCTTGCAGATCGAAGTTACTTGCAATCCAAGGTTCCACTGTATATGTATTTGGATACATATACAATGTGATTGCAGGTTTGGCCAAATACTTTTGTCTATATACTGTACATCTTGGTCATGCAACTTGAATGAGAACAGGCAGATCGGAATTCATTTTTTAATATCTTCATTCAGCACTGGCACTGTGGGGATTTCATAGCAGTGCTAGCAACAGCTGCTAAAACAGATACACCCTCCAGAGCAAAAATTCCACACTTTTTTTGTTTTTTTGTTGCAAAAAATCACATCCATTGCTTGATAAATGAGTGGTCGTAGAAATATGACCCAGATGAGCATGAGTAAAGACGTATCGATGTATGTGTGTGTACAATTTCAGACGACAGATCTGACAAAAAACAAACATACAAACAAAAAAACACTGAATTGAATTTACATAGCATACCTGTGATCTGGTTCCTTCTGTGATACAGAAGATTACTAAATAGCCTTAGTAAAATGACAGCAGCTATAATGGGGTGATGAATAGTGCTTGACGGATCCATGAAACTTCGGGCACGGAGGTCTGTGGTCTTACATTACGAAGGCTAAACCACCTGTCCAGACACCTAAGAGCAAGTCAGATTTGCAACACCCTTCCTGTCTAACCATCCTCTTCACATCTCTTCCAATTTACCTTCAGAGCACACAAGCATAAAGGAGGCCAGATGCCCGAAGGCAACAAACGGAAGTATTTATGTTTTACTTCTTTCCTAACAACACTGCCAGACATGCTATTCTAAGTGTTATTGCAATTATTGCATTTCCTTTTATATCTCGCTTCAGCCATGAGAGTGAGTCTCCTGAGAGAATGTTCTGCTTTGCTTGCAAAACATCAGGATAAATATATATATATATATATATATATATTTTTTTTTTTTTTTCTTTTTTTCTTTTTTTTCTTTTAAGACATCAAAAGGTGGTACATGACCTACTGTCTCTTTTCAATTTCCAAACCTCAAATTGACACAGGAAATCATCTTATCTTCAATCAAATCACTCTGTTTCTTTTATTCCATTCCTTTGCAACCCAGAATGCCAGTCTCCTGATAGCATCTTCTAGTTTTATCTGATTATCTTCGATCTTCACTTCTTCATCTCTGATGCTCAGCTCCTTGTTCTCTCTCTCTCTCTCTCTCTCTCTCTCTCGAGCATTATTTAAAAAAAATATTTAGACTTTTCATGCAAATGAAGTACACGAGCAAGCTCCCTAACAGAATCCTTAATTATTGATTGGAATCCCGAGGGTGAGTAAAAGAGGGGAAGGTGAAATGAATTGTAAATTGCCTCCACCTAATGCTATAATGTGCATGCACGTCAGTTTATTTGTCAATCACAAATCCTAGGGCCAGTTTTTGGAAAGCAACCCACCGAACATGTGGAGAACATGCACACAGACCTGGAGGTGATCAATACTCCGCCTCAACTAGATCCGTCTTTCCAAATGAATTATCAGCTACTGATAAACAATCATACCAATTTCAAACTGTTTAATTTGTGATTGATTTAGAATTTTTATGTTCTTATTTCTTAAATATTTCAGTAATGGGTGTTGAGCATGTCTATTTTATCAGCATGTCATAATTTTAATAATAACCATTAATATTCATGTCTATCCCCACACTGGGGAATGAGTTAATAAAACAAACAAACAAAAAAATTTCATAATAATGTAATACCTGTTTGGAGCCCCAAAAATCAGAAAGTTGGTTAAAAGAACTTGTTTCGTATCCCCATTCCAAAGCCAGTGTTCCTGTCACTTTGAAAGCCAAAAGTCATTTTGATATTTTTCCTGGCTTTACATTCCTATGGATAGTTTCCTATGGATACCACTTGCATGTTACAGCAACTCGGCTGGGAGTTATTGCCACATCCCCTATATTGTCCTGACCTCGCTCCAAGCCATTTCCACATGTTGGCCCATTAAAGGAGTTCCTGGGAGGAACATGAAGACTCTGTGATGGCTTTGGTCTAGTGAAAAAACTTTCCACCTTGATGGTATCCAAGCAGTACTGAAATGTTGGGATAAATGCATTAGTGTAACAGAGGATTGTATAAAGAAATAAAGGTAGTTTTTACTCTCATGTGTTCTGTTCTGTTATTCTGCACAGTCAAAATTGCGTGTTTGTGGCAACATGAGTGCCATTATTCAAATGCCCTTTAAATTTTATGTACAGTACATCTAGGGATTCAATCAACATCCACAAGATGCTGTCAGTCCATTTTCCAAGTTGAACTATAAATCCTTTAATGATTTAATGCATGGCAATAAATTTGACGTTCCAAGATCCTCCCCAAACATTCCACCATTGTGATTATCATGAGCTGAATTTCAAATCTAAACAATGATTTGACAATAATCTTTTCATTTATAAGTATTTACTAAAAAATTCAAAAGAATGTTTCATAAGACAGAGCACTTAGGCGGTTTGAATGCTTCTTGAGAGATTTTAAAAATTCAAACGCAAACCATAAACAGAAAACCAGTAAGTGTTAGCATTAAAGAACTATTTAGAAAAGTGCATACGAATTGAAAAACAATGCTACAAACATTTACAGTGTTTTGCCACGCAAAGTTGATTGTTTGCTTCAGTTGCACTACCAGTGAATGAAATGCTCTAGCTTTTCATGCTGAGCTAATCAAAATGACCACAGCTGATCAAAGTTGAAAGTCAAATGGCTTTGTTTGCTATTGCAAGTAATTTTTGCAAGGTGGGGCGTGACACTTTTCCAAATCAGTGATTTTTATTTTTTATATTTTTCTTCCAACATATTGATATTATATCTTTCACTTGGATGTATAAGTTACCCTGAGCCAATGGATACAGAACCGTATACATGTTATCAGCAAGTCTATTCCTGGTTTTACTAGAACTCTGTAAGTTCCTATTGCCACCTGCAACATAAGGAGTCCTAGAATAAGTGTCTCTAATCGTATCCGCAATGACACGGTGAGGGTGCTGGTTTTTATTTCAACTAAACATGAGACTATAGTTGTTTGAAGACCAAATGGAATCAAGTGTATCTCCTGCTTAGTAGGAGTTAAAAACAAACAAACAAAAAAACCCAGAAACTTTGTTATGCATACATACAGTAGGTCTTAGGACATTTTGATTAGACTTACACAACGAAAGCTAGAGGTGGCCGAATGCGTGTATGGTGTGCAACTCTTATCACAATCTATAAGCAGTAAGGCAGAAAGGCAGTACTACCTGTACACACACTCGCAGGATCATCTGACGAAACAACAGGCGACAGCTGAAACACACCAGACACATACTGTACTGCGAGGAGGTGGAATAGGAGGTGAGGAAAGACACAAAGAAAAGAATTTGTGACAGTATTTGCCTCCCTAAATCTAGACTGCAGCCAAGATGGTAGCACTTCTTTAAAAAAGACTCATTCTCTGTAGACAGTTATACTAAATGAGACACCAAGGTTACATGTCCATGTCATTGGAAAAGATGCATCATGCATAATTACAGTATTTGTTTTTCAAATAACTACGTCTACAGTAGTTCTTGAATTCGCACAAATGCATGACTGCCTAAAGCATCTTTAGAATCAGAACTATTACACTTAAGCATTACAACATTACATTGACTTAAGCAGAAAGGAATATAAAAGAGTACTTCTAGAAGTTTTCAAATGGAATATATTCTTTCTTTTACTAGACAAGTTATTTAGGCTTTTCCACCCATGTGCAATTTGAGCATTTAGATGTATATTTTGGTAACACATTCATCTTTTCTTACTTTCTAAAAAAGAAAGTACCTTTAAAAGTATAAGAGTGACTCAGATCTCAAAGCTTAAAGCTGCTTGTGGTAATATTTTACACCGTCTGGTAGCAAAACCCTATTGGCGAGTGACTTCAGAACATTTCGTCAAGCAGGCTTTGTTCTCTGCTGCATGGATTAATCTCACAACTTCAGAGAGAATTCTGGACTGTGAGAATTCAAATACTATGTCTAAAAACCTACAGTGTATTGACAAACTATTTAGTATGCTAGGATATACTGTAGCTGGAGTATTCACAGCTTTGGTCTTTTTTTCAGTATAAAAAAAAAAGCATCATGAGAATTAAAAAAAGAAAGAAAAAACTTTCTTGTGCGTGTCAGTGAAAGTAGATGAATACAAAACTTGTAATTTGCTCTGTTGTAATCACACAGCATGCTGCTGTGCATCTATAACAGAAATTACATCTAAAGCTAGCCTACTGACATGTCAGCCCCTGACACAATGATGACTGGAGATAGTATTCGCATGCTAGCCAAACCTCATCCATGCATCTATCTGCTTGTCATGTGCAGGGTGGCAGGGGGACTGGAGTTCATGCCAGGGAACTCCAGGCATCATACATCACGGACTGTATAAGAACTGGACAAACCCTCCTTCACACCACACACAGGATTTCTGGAGAGAGGTTTTCAGGTTCAATTGTTAAAGCTCTGGTCGTGATCCAGATACTGATCTTGGCAAAATCTGACTCTGCCTAAACTCTGGTTAATTCATAAATGTGCAAAATAGACAGAATGAACATAGCCTGGCTGTTGGTTAAAACATGCCTACTTACCGAACTTACCCCAAGCTAATCTAACCTTACTTTAATTTAACACTAATTTAATTTCAAGCATTACTTTGTGATTGTGTTTAAACTCCATCATTCATAACCTACATACTACTCCATTCAAAAAGTGCTAAGTTAAACTTTTCCTGCTATCATACAGCTAGTGGTTTCACACCTGCCTTGCAGATGTCACTCAAATCAACCACTTTGGTAAGTTTGCATTTATTTATTTTTTAGCACAACCTCCTGAGTCCCAGGTTTTACTGTTCTACGCAGTACATTTTCTCCTTACTGTTTCTCTTAATTAACACCTGACAATTATGTACTATGTACTATGTATTATGAACTTAATCCATGTATAATTTTAATTGATGAGTTGCATAAAAATTCACCACTATACAGTTGTTATGAATGGAAAATCTAGATAAGGAGATCTGTGTTTTTAACCAAGCTGCAAACATCTTTATTTCTGTTATAAAGTTAGACACTTTAATAAAGAAGTTCACAAATATGGAAAGAACATTGTAGTGTGCGAAAGGTCATAGGTAAAGGCCTCATGGAACTACAGTAGGCCTGTATAGTAAGTTTTATGCCGGAAATCCAATATTGTCATGTGCAATTAAAATATTTTACTGTATATACAGTTGTGCTCAAAATTATTCATACCCTTGGTATTTTTATAGTGTTTTTGAGTTTTCTTCTGTGATGAATGAGTTTTATAATACTTTCATATAGTGAAACCTCGGATTGCGAGTAACGCAGTTTGCGAGTGTTCCGCAAGACGAGCAAAGATTTTGAATAAATTTTGACTTGGAAAACGGACAAGTCTTGGTTTACGAGTACCGTGTATCATGTATCATGCATGCGCTTCTTGTTCTGACGCCAAGCGTCACATTATCACTACTGAGCCAACGTTTTTTCTCTCTCTTGTGCTGTGGAATTGTGGGTAATCTTCTCCCCGCTGGGTCTTAGTAGTGCTCGGCTCTTACTGGTATAATCAACATCCGTGCACGCGTGTACTGTTTACTATAACACTGTGACCACCTGTGTGCTCGTAAAACATGTTTTATTTTGTGTCTGTATGAGTGTGTGTACAGCGCGCGTGTAAAGCAAAAGCAAGTCTCATTAAAGAGGTTAAAAATTCATTTTCTCTCTCTGCTGAAGGCTCAGCCTGCTACACACAGACACTCTTTCTCTCTGCTCTACACAGAAACACTGCTCTGTCACGATTCTTTTCAAAGATAAATGCAGGTTAATTTGTTTTATTTTTACATTACAACAGTGATTCCGTTAGTGTGTCGCTCAGTCGAGTGTCATTAGAGAGATTTCTTGTTTATTTTTCTGATAAAACACTGTTTCCGCTGTGTGTGCGCACATGTGTGAAAGGAGTGGAGGAAGGGTAACTGAGTAAGATGAGAAGGAGGAGAGGGGAGCCTACTGTAGATTCAAACATACACATCAAGGTCAAAGCACAGATACAGGGCACTAGAGAAAATCACAGACTGACGAGACGAGATGAGCGAAAGTAAGATATTTCGGCACTGAGTGAAATTCTAAGCTTCCTTTTAAAGGCAGATGTGGATTGCTGATGGGCTACAGGTGTGCAAAGGTAATTGGTTAGGGAGGCAGGACTTTCTTAGGTGAAATTATGACCTGGATGTGCTTGGCTGATCTGGCTGGCATGTGACAGTTTGGTTGTGGTGCACCTTTTTCGTTTACTTTACAGTGGAACCTCGGATTACGAGCATAATTCGTTCCGGAAGTGGGATCATATTCCAAAACACTCGTAAACCAAATTTTATTTTCCCATAGGAAATAATGGAAACTCAAATTATTCGTTCTACAGCCCCAAAAAAATTAATACATAAAAATAATTAAAGTGCCCCTAATTTTAAAGGTTGCTAATATTGCTTAATGAGTCTCTTAAAACAGGTTTACATGTATGCAAGGTCAAAAAACACTTTAGTTTCAATTTAGTTTACAAGTGTTTTCGCTTCCGAAACGAATTAATCCATGGTTCCACTGTATATTTAATATGTGACAAACAATTGAAGAAATAATAGCATGTGATATTTCAAGAAATATATGAGGTTTCTAAATGATAGGTTTTTATTGAGAAATATAAAAAAATCACCATGTTCAGAATTATTCATAGCCTTTATATAACACTCACTCACTCACTCATCGTCTACACCGCTTTTCCTATATTCAGGGTTTCGGGGGGCCTGGAGTCTATCCCAGGAGGCATAGGGCATGAGGCGGGATACAACCTGAACAGGGTGCCAATCCATCGCAGGGCACACACACATACAATCACTCACACACTATGGGCAATCCTGGCCAGGAATCGAACCTGGACCTTAGAGGTGCAAGGCGACAGTACTACACCACTGTGTCGCCTCCTTTTTATTATAATGTTTCAATAATCAATAGAAAAGCCTTTGTTCTTAATGATGACAGTCAAATGCTTTTTGAAGATCTCCACAAGATTTCTACATGTCTGCTGCTAATTGTTTCCCAATTCTGCCTTTGCAAAAGCCTCCAGCTCTTGGAGCGTGGAAGGCTTCCTTGCCCTGAGCCGGATTTTCAACTCTCTCCACAAATTCTCAACTGGGTTCAGGTCAGGGCTTTGGCTATTTCAGAACATTTATATTGTTGCCCCTGAACCATTGCTTAACCACTCGCACTATATGCTTCGGGTCATTATCCTCTGGCAGGTTGAGTTTGTGTGCTGATGCCACCAGGTTTTCATCAAGGATCTTGACATGGTCCTCCTTTTTTATGAGATTATCTATCTTAACAAGGTAACCTGTACCACTGGCAGAGAAGCATCCCTATAGCATGAAGTGATCATTGCCATTCTTGACTGTTGGGATGGTATTCTTAGAACTCAAGTCTTTTCCTTTCTTATACCAAACGTATGCAACATATCTATGTCCAAAGAGCTCCAGTTTAGTCTCATCTGACCAGAGGATGAATGACCAGAAGTTTGGATCTTTATGTAGGGTACCCATCGTAAAGGACAGATGTGCATCCCAGTGTCTCTGGATAGGAAATGGTGCCCTTTTGGGGTGAAGTTTATGGAGACCACCTCGATGCAAATTTGTGCCTGAACCTGCTTAGTTAAGTGTGTCTATTAGAGCTTTGGTGGTGATATGGGGTTGTTGTTTGCATTGAGGCAGATCTTTCTAGGGATACTTTGCACTTTCTGCCATGCCCATCCAGGTTTTTGACAGTGTTCAACATGTTGAACTTCTTGATGATACTCTGTACAGTTGATACAGGGACATCCAGTTCTTTAGAAATTGCCTTGTAGCCTTTGCTTTCACTATGGGCATTGACAACACACATACGAAGATCATGACTGAGTTCTTTCTTCTTGGCCATGGTGACAGTGACTGAGAAAAATGAAAGCTTAATTATTCTTTACAGACCAGGTGTTACCATTTAACATTATTGGGCCTTAATTGATTACACATGCTTTACAATTATACTTTACAGACCAGGTGTTACCATTTAACATTATTGGGCCTTAATTGATTACACTTAAATTGATTAAATTGATTATACATAGTCACCCACATGCACTTTCCCAAAAGAACAGAATAGGGTATGATTAATTTTGAAAAGGTTCATAAGAGAATCCCAGGCCATATCTATTGGTATACAAATCAAGTTTAGTTAACACATGTGAAAAAAAGTATTAATTTATCCAATGGGTATGAATAATTTTGACCACAACTGTATATACTGTATTAAGTGAGGACTTTGATCTCACAAATGCGCGAACATGGTCTACTGTATTTTGGCAATATATCCAGATTAACTCACATACAGGATAAGTAAACTCACTTTTGGAGCCAAAGGGTCATTTGAGGAACTGCAGGTTTTGGCATTTCTGCATTGGACTAATTTTGCAGAACCAGGGGTTGCCCCTTGGTGTACATCCTGGGTGGGGTGCCAACCCATCATATGGCACAAGCACACTCACTTTAACACTACAGCTAAAATGGAGGGAAACAAATATTTACAGGTGTAGCTTTTTTCCTCAGTTTGGAGAAGAATTAAAAACTTTCTCACACTCAAACATTCAGTGTGTGTGCAATACTTAAAGTTGTGAATGGATTTATGTTTTCAAAATTACATTATCAAAGTATTAATAAATGACATTCAGGAAAAAATAAATGAAGATCAAAGGTAAATGTTCAGAAAATATTATATATA
>JAQQZT010000016.1:8424191-8435129 GCA_030068275.1 Clarias platycephalus | reverse complement strand
GTGTGTGTGTGTGTGTGTGTGTGTGTGTGTGTGTGTGTGTGTGTGTGTGTGTGTGTGTGTGTGTGTGTGTGGCATGACAAAGTAGCAGTTACCCAAATCATTCTGACCATCTGCTGCCCTTCACAGGTAAAATCAATTTCCTCTCACGTCTGCTTATTTGAATTTTAGAAGGAACATAAAATATCTTGGGGCAAATGTAAAAGGTGTGGTGCACTATGTCACATTCTGACAACTAGTAAAAACAAAAAGCTAGAATTAACCAAAGTAAGAAGTAAAACAATGCAGTGTGCTGCTATAAAAAATAATCATCTCTGGATGGTCATTCTTTATAAGTAACCTAACTCCCAGGCTTGGCTTTCTTCTTATACCACAGCGAGTTGTAATTATATTTAGCACTGTGGCCTTGCACCTCCAAGGTTAAAGGTACTCTGGTATCCAGAGACATACTTAAGATTAGGCTAATTGCCATTCCCAAATTTTCCAAAGTGTATTTTCCAACTTTGGATTGGCACCCTAGTCTTGTGCCCAAAGTCTCCTGGGATAGGCTCCAGTCTCCCATGACCCTGTACACAGGACAAGCAGTATAGAATGAATGAAGGAATGAATGAATGAATATACTAATTAATATGAACTAACTAATATACTAATTTTACAACAATCTAAACACTTCACATGGCTTTCATAAACACCTACACATTAAGCATCTACTAGAAAGTTTGGCTATATAAAAAAATAAAATCACATATACAGTATTTGCTATTGCTGTCAATCAATGAAAAATTTTAATCTACTGTAGTTAATTAAAGTCATAGTCTGTGATTAATCACAATTTAAAAAAATTTAGATTTACATGTATTATAAATGTGCAATGCTGAAATAAATAAATGCAAGGCAATCTGGTTAGAGGACACAGATTATGCAGTTTTATAATATCTTAAACATTAAGATTTAATAAATGTTGAATTAAAATATCTCAAAGAGGACCGGCACTGCATACAGTGGCTGGGTAGTATGGGGTGTGGCAACCCATCAACGGCAGGGCTCAAACCCGGATTCTCATATCCAAGAATCAACAACCTAGAGTCTTAGCCACCTGAGTAACCACTCCCTGACATTGCATGTAATGTACTTTTGTAAAAATAATTCCCCTTGAAGGGAGCTCAATCACACAACTTTGGTTTTATCCAAATTTTCACCTAGAAGTTTTTTTTTTATGAAACTTGTAGTTTAGCACTTATTATCCGTGTTAAACGTGGCATTATCACACACTGCCAGGTACTGCCGCTGCGATTACGGGAAGCCATTATGGTCAAACTTGGTCATATAATTAATTTGCAATAAAAAGATAAATAAAAAAATAATAATAATTCCTAGATTCATTACATTGATGTTGAAATAACAAATTTTTGCATTAATCATTAATATAGACTGTAAACTGGTGACTGGTTCCAAACCCACTGGGATCAAAGGCCAGCCTGATCTCACAGAAAAGCCAGTGCAGCACAAATCACCGACAATGTTGTCCATGATAGAAAGGCACTAAAACATCCAGTGCACCACAGCCTGCCACACACAGGACCTACAGTAGTAGGACACGGACCAAGAGCCAAGGCCTCTGACTTGGCCTCCAAACTCCCCAGACCTCAACCCAGTCGAGCACCCACTGGAAGCGCCTGACAAACAATTCCAATCCACACACAGCTAGACACAACAGCACACCCCCAGAGACCCTTCAGTGCCAAGCCCCATGGGCCCAGAGCCGCCCCAGTGGCACAAGGGGAAGCCACAACCAATTGTTTTTAATGTTTATGTTTTTAATGTTATGGGTGATCCGTGTAATTATATTCATATAATACCACAAATTTAATCACACCAAGGACTACTGTGAGAGCTGCTGTTATAGACAGCTTTAAACAACGTTTGACCATTCAGATTAGAGAATTTAACATTCATGCTGTAATAAACATTTGCCAGCGTTTATAAGCATCCATTTACATGTGGTGTGCAATTCATTCTTTGCAAACTGGACAGAAGGTGATCTAATTGAAATAGATATGCAAACAGAAACTACTGAGTAATATATTAAGTAACAGCTTTGATGTGCAATACTATGTCTTTGCTTAGGGCAGTGCACCTGGTTTAAAATTTCCCTGGTTTGAAATCATCCTCCCTTAGGGCTTCATTTGTCACCTGTGCTTCGCTAGCGATATTTGACTCCCTACTTCCTGTCTCCTGCCTCCTATGGTGGGGATAAAAAATTCAGACTGAGCTGAAGAATAAGCTCCTGGTTTGGGAGCTAGGAGTCAGCAGATAATTTCATTAGTGCTCAGAGACGGAATGATAAGACACTATATGGGCTTTATGAATGGATGTCCCGAAGATTAATAATGAGTGAATTTTGTTAAAGAGGTCTGAAATTTTTTTTTGAGAATGATGAAAATGTGACATTACATCATGATACTCTTGTACAGAAAATCATCCAAATAAAGGGTCAGGTTTTGTAATTTAAAGGGTACATAACTGATCTTGATACTACATGACACATTTCTATAACATATTAAACCTCTAAAGTACTATTCTTGTGCTGGCACATATATTGTATTGGTTTGATCTGATTAAATTCTTCATACCCTCCACCATGCTTCTTATCAGTGCATGGAGTTTCACTGCTCTCTTTCATTTTGTTCGGTTGACATTTTCTCTTGTGTTGGCAATAAGAGTGATAAAATTTCTTTTGGGACCCAATATGTGAATGTAATGTATAAAACATTATCCTAGCTAACAAACAGAGAACATTACTACAATGTCCAGAAAGAGGAAGGTGTTTATACTTTTTTTGGGGGTATAAAAAAGTACCTCTAGGAAAGGTGAATAATTTTCACATCTGTTGAAATGTTTTATTGTTTTTTGTTTGTTTGTTTTTTTGTTCTTATGAATTACAGAATGAATAGGTCAGGATGTTATTGAGAAAGAAAATTTAACATATTTTGCTATTTCTTTATCAAGTTAATGTAGATCTCTGAGCTCCTCCAAAGTGTGTCTGTTAATGCTACAGCTGAAATACCCCTCATGTACAGTAATAAATTTTTGTCATGTCCCTGTTTTACTCCTCTTCTGAATGCTTTATTTCACTCACTCACTCTCACTCACTTATCTTCTATACCGCTTTATCCTGTATTCAGGGTCGCGGGGGACCTGGAGTCTATCCCAGGAGGCTTAGGGCACGAGGCGGGGTACACCCTGGACAGGGTGACAATCCATCGCAGGGCACACACACACACTCAAACACTTATTCACACACTATGGGCAATTTGGGAACGTCAATTAACATTACCTACATGTCTTTGGACTGTGGGAGGAAAACAGAGTACCCGGAGGAAACCTGCTTTACTTCGGTGTCTCTGTAAATAATCTACTGTTTATGAGCCACACCGATCCAGAGAACAGCAGAGTTACAAGCTGGGGGAGTTTTTTTTTTTATATGAGGGCATATTGGGGGGAAGGGGCTCTAATTGGTATTTTAAACCAGGGCCAAGTTTGCAGTATGTGTGTACAAAATTAATGCTTTATTTGTACACACATACTGGAAACTCATCTGAATATCAAAATATGAATAAAAAGTGAATTTTCCCCTTCTACTCACACTGGAACCCTAACTCTAACCCTCCTTTCAAAAATGCTAATTGTCTTACCAAAGACTTAATCATATCAACAATTAACCCCCTGTTTATCTGATTATGGAGGGCATCCACTATACTGAGTATACTGAGTCCATGTCTAAGTCCATGTTAAGTAATAAACTAAATAAACTACCGTTATTTCTCGATGTGGCAATGACTCACAGTAATCTGGCCACAAGTTGTCTCTTGAATTTCAAGGATCAGGCATTCCACTTGCTGATTGTTCACGGGAATGACTGCAATGGGATTCGAGCCACCTTAGCCAGGATCATCATTCACAGATGTATGGTCTTCTTTAAAATGTTTGCACATTAATGTTTTTTTTTTTTTTTTACTGCAGCTCAGATTTTCATCCCCATACTGTGATTGAAGTCATCTGTAAATGTCAGTCGGTTTTACACCTTCATTCATGAGACATGTCATCAAAAGTCTTGGTTTGACTTGAACACCCCAAAATTAGTAATAATACTGTATGCCAGAGATCACAATGAAAAGTTTTATATGATGCCTATCTCCTTTCAGTTTGATTCCTCAACATTGCACTGTTATATTTATTATTCATTCTGAAAACATGTAACCATTGCATCAAGCTCATACAGCCTATTAAGTAGCGCAGAAAGCCTACTGAGAAGTTAATTTATTTTGCAGTCATGGGGTGCACAACTGTTTACAACATGGCTTTTTTCTTTTGAAAATTGGAATTGTTCCAAATTATTTGCATAGATCCCATTTTGAGTGTCATGAGACCATTAAGATAAATTCCCAGGTGCCAAGAACAGACATCGATGTGGGATAACTCCATTAGCTGATGTAATTATAGCAGACAAGACCGAAATTAACAGCAGTGATCCTCCAGTTGTAGCATTTAAGGTGGTGTATTTTAAAATGCATGATTGGAAAGAGAGAGAGAAAGAGAGGGAGAGATACACACCAACTGGGAAAAATCTACCAATTAAATCCCATGTTGCTATTCAGTGTGTAGCTATCTCTGTCTATCCTATACTGACACTGCTAAGACAAACACCATTTTCTTCCTCTCCATCTTTCCCGAGCACACACACAACCTGCCTCTCAATGTCAACACCCAACATCTCTTAAATTATTTGCAAGACATGCTTCCAGTGTCGAAAGAGCTGTGGCTCTACATTTTAAGACTAACATATGCAGTATCGTGGCTCTAAACTAAGCATGAAATGAATACAACGCTGAAAGCAGTGACAAACACGGCCGCTGTCACATCGGCCCGGAGACTATTAAAGGCGGACGAGTGTAGCCGAAAGCTTCATATAGGACAGGAGTGTGTCAACTCCCCACGATCTAAAGCCACTGGCAGCTGCTGAAATGGGACACGACAGGTAGACCAAATTGCTTCCCTTGCTTTGCAGGTTTTCCCTGCTGGCATTTTGTGTGTCTTTCTCAGTCAGGCTCACTTTTTCCACACATAAATACATTCATGCATCACTCTAAAGGGCTTCTCACATGGGATGCAGCAGGGAGAACTGGGTGGGCAGCTGGTGGAGCATTAGGATATGTGACAAGTAGGCTCATCTTCTGGACCCAAGATGAGAACATGTGCTCCCGGTCACCTCCAAGTTCACATCTTGGACCATGAAACAGGAAAGTCATCATGGTTGTGATTTTTATTGCCAAATTCACAACAAGGTGGTAAAGGTGAGGATATTATATTAGAATAGTGTGAGGGGCATTTAAACCAAACTTTGATTTGTGATGTTTTTTTTTTTTTGTGTGTGTGAATGAAAACATAAATATGATTGACGTTTACAGGAAACTTTACACAGTACTTCACTTTGCACAGTATGGTGATGAGACTCTTAGCTGCAGTAAAACATTTGAATGGTGTAAATATTTTAAAGAAGACCGTACATCCATGAACGATGATCGTGGCAGAGGTGGCATGGAGCCCACTGCAGTCACATTCAGCAAGTAGAACTATAGTCTATTACGGTAAACTATAGCACATACCATAATATACCCTACTGTTACCATGGTGCTTTAGACATTACCAGGGTGGGCTCCATAAGACTTTATAGAGTTCTATGGTAGGTCCTATGGCAATTCAGTGGGTACCATGTTAGCACCACAATACTTTGGTGAATATCATGATCCTTACTTGGTACTGCAATGGCTATGTTCAGCAGTTATCTAATGTAATATGTTTGTACATATTGTACCATATTAAATACAGTATGTTAGTAGATATTCATTGTTTCAACATACACTATACTGTAGTATTTAATTAATGTTACATAAAATTGCATTTAATTGCACTCTAGTATACTGTATAAATACAGTCATGTGTAACTCAAAGTGAACCCCCTCTTTTAATTATATCGGGTTTTGTGTAAAAACGGAAACAAAAATCATCTGATCATAGCTGGTCTTAGTATTAGGCAAATACACAATCAGATGAACAACAAAATATAACTCGTTTCACCATGCCATTATTTATTTAACAAAAATGAAGCGAAAAAGAAAAACGTGTGTGCAATAATAAGTACTCCTTACTGTGTCCACAAGATTTAAGAAGGTAAATTGCAGCCAGGTGCGGCTAATCCTCAGCCCTTGTGCAGGTGTGCAGACCTCTTTAAAATAAGAAGTTTGGAGCAGTCAGGAATGTGTTAATACAATGCCAAGCGGAAAAGACATGAGAAGAATTTATTGCTGCACATCAGTCTGGAATTACAATCTAAATTATTCACAAGTAGAAAACATTCATGACTGTTGCCAATTTTCTCAAAAGTGGATGTTCCAGCACATTCACCCCAAAGTCAGACCATGCAACACTCAGACAAATACAAAACAAAAAAAACAGGCCCCTCTAAGTTCACAACAGCACAATTAGAGGAAGATTGTACATAAATGCATCAGCTAAAGAGATTTTTTTAGTTAAATAGTTTGTTAGTACGAGTTTGTGTAACTAGCTTTAAATATGTTGTACTGTACTGTAGGTTGCAAAGTGTTGCCAGGAGAAACTTCTTCAAGTTTGGTCCTGGAGAGCCGCAGTCCTGCAGATTTCAGCTCCAACCCTGAAAAAAAAAATCACCTGTCTGTAGCTTTAGTAATACTGAAGACCTTGATTTGCTTGTTCAAATGAGTTTGATTAGGGTTTGAACTGAATTCTGTGGAATTGTAGCTCTCTAGGACCAAACTTACCTATCCCTGGCCTAGTGAAAGTCCAGCCCTCAACCCACCTGACATGCTGTGGTGGGACCTCAAGAGAGCTGTGCATAAATTAATAACCAAAAACCTCGTGAAAATGTCGTAAAGAGGAATGGGCCAAAATGTCTCCACAATGATGTGAGAGACTGATAAGGTCATACAGGAAATGATGACTTGACATTATTGCTGCTAAAGGTGGATCTACAAGTTATTAAATCATGTGTAGTAGTGCCCACATGTTTTTCCCACTTTATAGCTTCCTTTTTGTTAAAATAATGGTACATTGAAAAGTATTATATGAGGCCTGCTATATTCAGATGATTTTTAAAATATGTTTTTACACAAAAAAATTTTAATTAAAGAGGGGGTAATATTTTATTTATTTATTTATTTTTTATATAAATTACTATATATTATTACCATAGTATGGTACTATGGAATATGTACCAGGATGCTGTCAAAATCAGCATCCTGGTATATATTCCATAGTACCATACTATGGTACAGGGTAGAACCATGTGCCATACTATAGCACATACTGTACTGTTGGATCAAATTATCTACCATAGTAGAACCATGCGCCTTAGTGTGGTAGTGGATTAGCAAATAATTACCATACTACCATTGGCCAACCAGGTATCCTGTACCTTAAACTTTCTTAAGGGATTTTTTTTTTGTGTGTGTGTGTGTGTGTGTGTGTGTGTGTGTCCTTTTTAAATTTACTTTCCTACTTTTAGCTTATTAGTCTAAAAAAAATCTAAATCTATATTGGACAATGGATCTGTGTTAAGATTTTACACAGTTTATAGCTAGTGAAATATAGCTGGTCTCTGCTCTAATTTTTATGAATAATGTATCAGTTTCAATATGTATTATGCATGAGAAGCCACCCCAAAAGTGTTTTAAAACAAATGCTGAATAACCCTACATCACTTAGTGAAGTGTAGAGACTTCAACTGAAATGAGTTTGAGAAGCACCAAAACAGGACTGCTTTTCTCAAGATAGTTAATTCAGTGTTTAATCCATAGCTACATTACCCCCTATCTAGCAATCAATGACAAATAAGAACTTTTTGTAGTTATAGAGAAGTGCTCAACAACACTATTCATGCTTTGTGTTCACTTCGTAAAGTAGAGAACGACATCAACTAAAGTGAGTTCAGCTCACTCTGGCAAGGCTAGTGCTAAATACTGTAAGCTCTAGCAATTCTCAACATTTACTTAGTAATGTATACATTTTTCAGGTGATGAGGGTTTGTTAGCTCATTATGGGTAGCTTGTACTAAACAATTGCTAATTATTCTTAATATTGGCTTAGCAATGTATAAATGCATCAGTTAACGAGACACTTTTAGTTAAAGAGTTTGTTAGTATGGGTTTGGGTAACTAGCTTTAAAGATGTTGTACTGTAGGTGCTGCTTATCTTTGCTTAGCAGACAATAGAAATGTTACTCAGGTGGAGCCTTTGAGCCAATCATTTCTGACTCTATATAAATCATTTATATAAATTAAATAAATGTAAGTCTCTCTGGATACGGGTGTCTGCCAGAATAGGTAATTATATATATTGTATCAGTTTGAATAGAAGCCCTGGTTGTGCCTGGCCTTCTACTCTGAAAGAGGTGCATGTCATTCTTCACCTGCCTTTAAAATAGCTATGCTGAACAGGAGAATTCTGACATTTCATGCAGAATGTGAAGGGAGGTAGAAGCAGCAATATGTCACCTGCCATGTGAAAAGCTCTTAAAAAGCTACATGAGTAGGTCATTCTGAAAGGTGAAAAAGTAAATGGCGGATGTGTCATGCAGAGAGACCTCTTAACCCTGTGGTCAATGTTGTACAGACTTGTCCAATTGTCTACACTCATTGACACACACACACAAACATGACACTGACTCTCGTTGACGTGGACCATGCTTGACTGCCCAGATTTCTGCATGCATCTGTCAGAATCAGATGGTGAGTGATGGCTGCGTGTGCGCGTGCTTATGCTTGTGTATGTGTGTCAGCTGCTAAGAATGAAAAAGGGACACATGCACAAACAGCTCTGTGGCTTGACACCTGATGCGTTCCATTGCATGGGAAACCAAGCTGGGACTTGCCCTTTTGCTAAACAGTGAGCTCACACATTGTTTTACATACCAATCGTGCACTGTATTTCATACCACTGTTATTACTTTAGGTTAGTTCCTACACAAGACTGACTTCCAAACAATAACATCCTTACCTGGAGACAGATTTCCAACATTCTTATAAGTTAATATTTGAGATGTTATAATTGGTGTGATTTTTTTTGTAGAGAATAAGGGTGCTTTTTTTGTGGATAGGTGGAAGACCCCAAAGAAGCTAACTCACAGAAATATTCTGTGATGACTTGCACCAAGGGCGGCACGATGGTGTAGTGGTTTTCACTGTCGCCTTGCACCTCCAGGGTCTGGGTTCAATTCCTGCCCAGGCTCGAATCCTTTCTCTGTGTGCATGGAGTTTCCATGTTCTCCTTGTGTTTGGTGGGTTTCCTACTCTGTACTCCGGTTTCCTCCCACAGTTCAAAGACATGGAGATTAGGGTAATAGGCGTTGCCAAATTGCATAGTGTACTGTATGTGTGTTCCCTGTGATGGATTGGCACCCTGGCACCCCTGGCAAAAAAAAAATTACGTTTACTGGATTTGAGTTAAGAATCTGCAAACACATTATCAAAACATGGAAGGATAGAACTGAACCGCTGAACTGTCAGTGAGTAAAGAAGTTGAAGTAGCATCAAAAAAAAAAAAATCAGCTGTAATCAGTTAATGAAGAAAGAGCATTTCCACAAACTATGTGACAAGAACGCACAGGATTGGAACTAAACATTGGTGTTCAGTTGCAATCCTGTGCGTTCTTGTCACATAGTGACATGTGGCCATGAAAAAACACTGGTTAGTGAGGCTAATAAGGAATAAAAAATGAGCTTCAAGTGCCGGTCCCCAACCCGGATAAAATAGAAGGGTTGCATCAGGAAGGGCATCCGGTATAAAACCTGTGCCAAGTTGTTGTGCGGATCAGCTGTTGGTCCGCTGTGGCGACCCCTCAGCGGGAGCAGCCTAAAGACTAACAATGTAACAACAACAACGTGTCAGGATAAGGTGGGAAGCGCAGGAAGTAATGTATCCATCATGTGTATTGCCCAGTGTATAAGCATGTAGAGAGATCCGGTGTTGCTTCAGTTGGTCAGCTCTTGGCTCAGCAACATTACGTGGCAATAAAATGAAGTCAGCTGATGACTTGAATGTCTGAACGACCAGGTTGTCACCACATCAAATGAGTATTTATTCCCTGATGGCACAGGCAAATTCCAGGACTCAAATTGTAAAAGTGTGGTTCTGGGAGCAAGAGGAATCACACATAAATTGGCCACCATATTGCAAATAATCAATCACCATAATCAAAACTAAAGGCAGTTGAATTAATTATTAGAGGTCTATACCACTTTATCCTGGTTGCATGGAGCCTGGACCCTATCCAACACCTACCTATACTACTAACAAACATAATATGCCTTATATGGTTTATATTGTTAGTTAAGGTTGCAGATTCTCATTTGAAATGATCAACACACCCACAAGAGGTTATGCAAGTGTGCCCAGACATGACTCAAACTTGATCAGCCCAGCAATGTTCAGCTGATGACTAAAGCCACGAAAAATACATCAGCATAACCTGAATTTTAGTAGTCATTAACCCTTCAAACACAGAGTTTTATAATTTTTTTGTATTGCCGTGCTTTATTTGCTCAGGAATATGCCATATAGACTGTCGTATATGTTTTTAATTCTGCACATCCTAGGCAATATGGTGAAATTAATTCATGTTAATTTTAACCAACTATATAAACAAGACTGAGTAAAAAAACATATATAAAAAGGTTTTGTTATGATTGTTTCCAGTTGTTACTAAGGTCAAATAATAATAATGATAATGATAATAATAATAATAATAATAATAATAATAATATAATAATAATGTGGCGTGGGCGGGGCGGCGGCTGACGACCATCATGCCTTGCGGGGGTTCTCTATGTGTCCACCATGGTAGAGAAG
>JAQQZT010000016.1:8385772-8396702 GCA_030068275.1 Clarias platycephalus | reverse complement strand
TCTCCACATCATTGCATTCAGTTTTTATTCACAATTTGTTAAGTGTCCCAACTTTTTTGGAATCCGGTTTGTAAATGGCGGACCTAACACGTTAGATTACTCATTACATCAAAAAAGTAATCCACGTTTTTTAACGTGTTACACCTGCTCAGAACCCACAGCAGTCATTCCTAAGAACATTCTGCTAGTGGAAAGCCTGATGCTTGATAATCGACTAATAATTTGTCACCAACCTCGACTCATCTGTCTATGGGAATTGTAGACACAATCATTCACCACTTAAGTATTACAGCAAGATAGAGATTAACACATTAAAACAGTTTATTACTAACAGTGCTATATTCAGAATATAAAGCTCTGAAGTCGACAGGAGTCCAATGTTCACACTTTCAAGTAACAAATTCATTTTTAAAAGAATAATTAAGGACACGTTTTAAAAACAAGAATACAATCTGCATAGACTGGTGAAAAATGCTAGGCAATTAAAAAAAATAAATTAAACAATGTCACTCATTCTCTATACAGGATTAATTAGAGTAATTCAGGAGTAATTAGATTGCATGCTCAATTTATATATAAGAAATCTCTAATGGAGCAAAACAATTATATAAAACTTACATGTTCTTTTGAAATTTGTTTAATAGTAATATTTTGAGGAATTTGCACGTTATATGTGATAATTCCTTGTTTGAGTGATGCAATGGCGGAAATAATTATTGGCTAAACTGGAGGAAAATGAAACACTTGCTGTACATCCTGTGCAGCATCCTGTGTCGGCCATGGTCATGCATTCTGTTGCTTCAAACAAATTTCTTCTTCACACCTCATCTGCCTTGGAAATTGGGTGGGCTGATCCGATTTCTGCACTGCTGCTTGTCAGGATATTGGTATTAATTGTCAGCAGATTCACCGCACCACCCGTTTTATGTTTTTTTTTTCTACTCACAGGGAAGTTTTTTTTGTCTTTTTTTTCTTTAATGTTTAGCATTAACATGGGTGTATGGACAAGAGAAACCTAATAAATTAAACAGAGAACAGTTTGGTTGTCTATCCAATGCTGTATTGAGGTCTGCAAGAGTAACCCGTATAACTAGAGATTTAAACATGGAGTCCTCCAAGTAAAATAGCCTGCCTAAGGAAAAGGTTTTACTTTATCTTATCTTCCTTTTATCTTCCCTCTACGCCATATATACCCCCACCTGATTATGAACCTAGTGTCTACTGACCCTATTTATGATCCTCCGAGCTGTGTAAAAGACATTTTGCACCTACTTAATGCGTTAATGTGAGACAGACTTGAGGGAAAGTGTATGATCTCTGCTCTGGGTTGTGCAGCACATGTGCTTTGGATTGATAGACACTGTCCTATTTTTCAGCAATATAAGTTCAACTTTCATTGAACAGGACTTGTTTTGCTTCTGACTCATTTCAGTACTGGGCTGCAGTCAGATCTTCAGTGCATAGAATATTGACTAATTATGGAGTAGCTCATACTGGGCCTCTACTCCATTTTGATTTTGTAACTGATAAATCATATTTCAGACTCAGCTTTTACCTCTGTGAGACCAGTCAAAATATATTAAGAATGGTGAATTCTGGAATGTCTAATTCTTTTATTTAAAGAAGAATTTGTAGTTGAACAGAGTATGTAAAAGTTAAAGATGTGGCCGTACATCATACAGTATAAGATATATCCTCATCACATAATCAATTCAAAGACACAAACTTGAGGTTGCATGTTCTCCTTATACTTTGTGGGTTTCCTCCCACAATCCCTAAACAGGATAAATTATATGGAAAATGAAGGAATGAATAAATAAATCAATATTAAAATGTGGAAAACTAGACTGTAAATCACATGCATTTACGGTATTTAGAACTTTTTTCACGACAGTGGGCAAATAAGAAGGGATAATATACATTTACAAGACTGTTTAGACAAATTTAGAAAATGTGAAATGAAATATGTTTTATCAGTCCTAATATGTAATGGTTTAATAAATGCAACCACAGGGGGGCACCATCCAATGTCTTCTTGTGCCAGTCCCAAGTCTGGATAAATGGAGAGGGTTGTGGCAGGAAGGGCATCCGATGTAAAACATTTACCAAATCAATCATGCGAATCATTAACATGACTTCCATACTGGATCGGTTGTGGCCTGGATTGACAATGACCAGCACCGGTGCTGTTGACCTACAGGTGCTGGTGAAAATTGGGCTACTGTTGGTTGAAAAAGGAGAGGAGGAAGGCGTGTTCATAGGCAGAGAGAGAGGTGATAAGAATATTAGATAGGTTGATGAGTCTGAAGCTGGACATTGAAGGTGTGATGATCAGTGTTGTTAGTGATTATGCCCCACAGGTATGATGTGAGTCAGAAGAGAAGGAGAAATTCTGGAGTGAGTTAGATGATATGATGCAGAGCGTCCCCATAGGTGAGAGAGTGCAGCTGGTGCAGCTTTCAATGGACTTGTTAGGAAAGGGAATAGAGGTGATGAGAATGTGATGGGCATGTTTGGTCTTCAGGACAGGAATACAGAAGAACAGAGGATGGAAATGGCAGCAGTAAATACTTTACAAGGCAGGAACATAGAGTGACATATACTGTAAGAGTGGAGGGAAAGGAACTCAGGTGGACTACATCTTGTGTTGACGTTGTAATCTAAAAGAGATCAGTGACTGCAAATTATTGGTAGGGGAGAGAGTAGCCAGCCACAGGATGGTGGTATGTAAAATGACCCTGGTGGTGAGGAAGGTGAAGAGGACCAAGGCAGAGTAGAGGACAAAGTGGTGATAGTCGTAAAAGGAAGAACGTTGTGTAGTGGTCAGGGAGGAGTTGAGACAGGCTCTGGGTGGTCAGAAGATGCTTTCAGTTGACTGGGCAACTACAGCCAATGTGATCAGGGAGAAGTAGGAGGGTACTTGGGACACTGGGTACTTGGTGTACTTGGTGTAGTGGGACAGCTGTGGGAACTACAAAGGAATAACGTTGATGACCCATACAATGAAGCTGTGGGAAAGAGTATTGCAGCAAGACAGAATACATGTGTGTGAATGAGAGGGACCCAAGTGGAATGGTGAGGATACAGTGAGCAGAGGTAAAGAGGGTGCAGGACTTAGGGTCAATGGTCCATAGCAATGAAGAGTGTAGAAAGGTTGAAATGGGTGGAGAAAAGTGTCAGGTGTGTTGTGTGATAAAAGAGGCAATGAAGAAAAGACAAGAGGCAGACCTGATGGTAGCAGAGATGAAGGTGTTGAGGTTCTCTTTGGAAGTAACAAAGATGGATAGGATCAAGAATGAATCCATCAGAGGGACAACCCATGTTAGATGTTTTAGGGATAAAGTCAAAGAAGCCAGATTGAGGTGCTTTGCTCAGGGAGAGATTGTGAATATATCAGTAGAAGGATGCTAAAATTGGAACTGCCAGGCAGGAGGTCTAGAGGAAGACCAAAAAGGATATTTATGGATGTAGTGAGAGAGAAGTTAGTTGGTGTGAGAAAAGAGGATGCTAAGGATAGGGTTAGATGGAGGCAAATAATTTGCTGTGGCAACCCATGAAAGGAAACCGTCGAAAGACAAGGAAGAAGAAAAAGATTTAATGGTTTAATAGTATGTAATTTTACTGTAATAAATCAATGATCTGAGTAATGGAATATGCCCATCAGAAAGCAATTTCCCTCTGGGATTAATAAAGTTCTTTGAATCTTTGAATCTTGAAAGGAAAAAACTCCATTGGTCATTCAGCGTATTCAGGTCATCGACTGAATTTAATTTTATTGCCACATAACATTGGTGAACACACCTTCCAATCTTTACTCCAATCTTTTTCTTTCCTAGCAAATTGAATAATTTTTCCCTGACTTTTCTCACAAGTGGTTTTCTTATAGCCATACTATTGTTGAGTCTTAATCCTGTAAGTTCGCATCACATTGTTGTCTATTTTCTGGTGAAATTCAATTGAATGCAAAGTAATCATATAAATTAATGTTAGCCAGCGTAGCATTTTATCTAAGCTAAACATAAGCTAGCTAACCTGTGGTAACTGAGGTTTGTAGGCATGGTCCACTCTTTTGCCACTTTATGGATTAACTGGGATTTAGGCATAGTCAGTTCTTGACAAGATGGTGACGACCAGTGATCCCACAGCTGAGCTTCAGAAAACCTATGGGTGACACTACAGAAGGTTTGTCTAGTTCTTTTTTTTTTTTACAGTCTATGTTTTTCAATGTGTTCTCATGACAGTCATTGTATAATAATTGTACACATGTACAAGCACGCTACTTCAAACTCAAAGAGGTCACTAAACTGTAGTTTGCTGGGGTTGTACCCTCCAGCACATAGCTTTTGTACATCAAGTAAATATCTTTTAATTGTGAAACCTTCATATAATTTACCCTTTAGACTTTGATGTGAAAGGTAATTACAGTCCAATTATGTACCTTAATTCTTTTTTAAAACAGACTAAATCAACAATGTTTTAAGTAAAACACATGTGTTAGAGCTACAGACTCTAAACGCATTACTTCAGTTCATGTCACATTTCTTTAGCAAGAGTGCAGATGTGTAATTGTATTTTAAGTAAATTGTATTTTACGTTAGGGCTGTTTTTGTTTAAACATTTGCTCTAGCTGTCTTTTCATAAGATGGAAATCCTTAATTCGCTTTATTTGTCTCAGTATGAGAGTCAAATCTAAGTAATGAAGGCCACTATGGAGCTAAAATCCATGAATAAATTATTTGTAAATACAAAGAACTGTCTCCTGGAGAGCTTATTCATAGCATGCGCAAGAAAACACCACAGAGCAAGACCAAAGAATCCTTGTGAATCCAATTGTGAATAAAAGTCCTGGAAGCAGATTAAAAAGACCCTCGAGAGTGTAAACTGAGACGTGTCAAAGACCGCCATATGCTGAAAACTAGACCCTCTGGGGTACGCCATATGACGCAAAGTGCTAGCAAGGCTCGAGTCCCCGATGCTGTTGTACCAAATTTACCCAAAGGAAATATATCACTTCTGTAGCTGAGCCTTTGAAAAGATAACAGGAGGAATAAAGGGATAAAAAGTTTATACAACACATATGATGTCATTTTGGAAAGGAATTAGTACGGCTCAGACTTTGTATAAGTGATTTTGAGCTGACACCGCCAACCTCCTCATCATCATCATCCTCACACTTTACATGATTATTGGTGATGACATCAGAAGATACTTGCAATCTGCATAGATACAGCCAAATGGTGTTACATCATGCAGTCACATGGTCTAAACCATCAGTTATGACATCTACAAGGCTCGTAATGAGTAGATTTCAGGACCAGGAATTGCTGTGTTCCTGACTGTAAAGGTTAACTAATCTTACCATGACAGGACATGCATTTCACATGTTTAAAGGTAAATTGGATGCTATCACTGCCCCATAAATGGCAGGAAAAATTGAGCTAGAAAGCTCTGACATCTTATCACCTGGTGCCATTTATTAAAATATAAACTTCGAGGCTGTACCATCAAAAGTGTGATTTTTTAAAATTATTATTTCAAATCACTTAATGGGAAGCCAAAAACATAAGCTTTTTACCTGGGCTAGTCTTAACTCTCTGCATTTAACCATATCATAGCATGGAAAATCTTACTGTATGCCACTCTTTAGCCTTTTTCATTTCCAGAGCACCATGGATTGCTGGATCCAAGCATCAAAGCAACATCAGCAACATGGATCTTGAAAGGCAGAGCCGAGGCCATCAATAAAGATGAAGTATTACTCCAGCACTGAAGCATAACTGCTGTTGTGACTGGCGCTCGGCAAGGAAGCATGGCAGTGCCACTCTATCATACATAGACCCCCACCCCCATGCTCCTGAAACTACCCAGGTAGGGGTACCTTCTTATCCTGCTAATACTGGATTGAGCTGTTTGTAGCAAAGAGAGGGGGCTGTCCGTACTAGGGTCAAAGATAAATATCACATGTAAGTCCTGTGTTGTCAGACATTAATTTTTTTCTATAAGATCACAGAATTCCTTACTCCAGAAGGTTTTATGTTTTCTTATACTGTGCAATTTGACCTTTAAAAAATAATAAACTTTAAGGGAAATAGCAAAGAATGTCCATGCAAATTTAACATTTGTATATTTATCAGTTTCTGTTTAGTTCTCTGTGGATCTATATCTGTATTTGGATTTGAACCAAGCGAGGCATGGTCTCAATTGTTAAGAACCTTTTGTCACGGTGATGTATTCTTTATAGTGAAATTTGTTTCTTCATCTATCCCATCTTGTTAGGATGTTGGGGTCAGAGTGCAGGGTCAGCACCTGTTAATTACCTTGCTCAAGGGCTCAAGCATAGCTGTTTTCTGTTGCAGGGGCTTGAACCCCTGATGATTTGTATTACTGATTAGTAACCCTGCACTTTAATTTGTGTGAGCCACCATTGGGGAAAAAATACCCAGACGTAGAAATGCCAATATTGTCTGCAAGGTCTCTAAATTCTGGTTCAGACAGTTCCTGGACCTCAGCAACAACTCATGGATCTTATGATTATTATTATTATTATTATTATTATTATTATTAATTATGTATTTATTTATTTTTATTCAAGGGATCACCACATCAAGATCTGGTACAGGTCTTTTTGCCAGGGCCCCTTCCTGTCACCCATGCAATTTCTCTGGGCTTGGGACCAGAGAATCTCAGCTGGGTATACATTTGAGCAGTTGCGGTCAAGAGCCCACCATTGGCAACCTGGTGGTGGCTCAAACCCCTCACCTTCTGATCAGCAAACCAGAGCCTCAACCATATGAGCCACCACTTCCCCAACACTTGATTGTTGTGTAAGGAATTTAATTGGTTCCTTCCCAAAAAATTATGCACTTAATGAATTAATGAATGTTTAGTTCTTTATTTATTATAACATCTGACCACTCGCTCAAGCTCAGATCTGCATTTATATAAAAACTTTGTATGAATTATTTTGCTGCATCATGTGAGATCCTTTTTCGAATGTTGCCAATTATTCTATATTAAATCTGTAACAGTTGTATCAGTTTAAAATGAATTATTTATTCACTCTGAGTAATGTATTTATTTTTGATTACATCCCTACACATTTAAGTTCTACTCCCTCTCTGTGTCAGGCTGTCTAAGTATAAATTCATTTGTTTGAAAGAGCATGTTCATACGCTTCTTTAAATTCCATTGATTTAAATACAAATTTCATCCTTTATATTAAAAAAAAATGTCTTTCCCAGGATTAGCTGACTACAGTATCTTATCTGTAGCTAAAATTGCTGGGTACCTCTACATCTGCCGGGTATCAATATGTAATTATATTTTCACCATTTCCCTCTGCTACACTCACTTACATTTACATGTCCCAATTTGTCCTTGCTATCAGCGAATGCTGGGCGGATTTCAATGAGAAGCTGATCTTGTTTGCTGCACGCTGTAAACAAAACCCTGTTTGTTTTCTTAAACTTCGAGATTCACCGCCTACCTGACTGCATTATAAAAAGGCACCCAGTTGCTTTATTAAGCATTCAGCAAAGTGTATTGGGGCTGCCAATTGAATACATAAGGGTGTTATATTTCCATATACCTTTTATCACTGCCTTTTTTTTTTATTTTTTTTTTTATCATGCTTTAAACACAAGCATGATTTGACAAGTCAGGTGACCTCCTGACCTTTAACACATAAGGAATGACATTAAATGCTAAAGCAACTTGTCCAGAAAGCTTTTCGGCTTTGTTCCGGCTTGTTGGCATTTTTTCCGCGTCTGGTTGACAAATATTTGGACAGGCTTGCAGAAAACACAAGAGGGAAGCCAAGGGGCCGAGACACAAAAGGACACAAAGTCGTCCTTTATGTTTTGTCCCCCCTCCTGAGTGTTTCTTTGGTGTTGGGACATGTTTAGAATTCCATTCCCATTCCTGCTGTTTTGGTGGGTCATGGTGGAGGAGGATTCACAGATTGGCACTGCTGTTTAGAGAAACAGAATGAAAAGAAGACAAAGGAAGATGACGGTTCAAGAGTGCTTACTAGTACATGAACCTTTTACACTTTTACATTTTGGTCAATTTTAAAAGTAAACATGAAAAACTTTTTGCAATAAAGATGTTGCATTCTCATCAGTGCAGTTATTTCTTTATTTTTGCTTATGGTGCAGGGTAAAATAAGCAAAATTACATTTAGCTAATGATCGCCAGCCATGCAAATGTGCTATTTTGATATTCAGATGACGACTTTTTCTTGTTTATTTACCTCTGTGTATATCCCCTGGGCATCTTATGCTAATTTCTGGCACTCTGCGCCTCGAAAAATTGAAAAAGCAGCAAGGGAGGGAGACAGAGAGAGGGATAGGGGGAGAGAGACAAAGCGAGAGAGGTAAAATTGTAAGAAAGAGTGAATTATGGAAAGAGAAAGACAGTATAGTTTTCAAAGTAAAGTGAGCATTTCAGTACTTATTTTAACTCGGTACCCACACATACACAAACATAAACATACCCACACAGTTCTTTCTCCTGGATGTGAACTCGGTGTTGGAGGAGATAGCAGGGTTGTCACATCAATTGGACACGGCAGACTTCAGTGCATACAGATCCTGTTATTGCGCCAAGAAGGCCGAGTGACGCTGCACTCGGTCATGTGAGCCTCACAATGCCGCCTCCATGCTTGTTAGCCTGTGTCAGAGCCCTCTGCTTTCCTTCCCCTCTGTGTGTGTGGATGATATATAAAATCTGGTTCAAAGAGAAGTCGATTTGGAACTTCCTATAATAATGGATTTACACAACAGATACGACTTCATTGGTGTGGTACATATATGTTTATATATTTCCTTGGTAGTCTTGGGTCAGTGTGTCTTATCTGAAGCTGGATTAGCATAGTTAGCACGAGTTTATCCTGAGGCCACACAGCACCTAAGATAAAGGAAGCATGGTGACCTTTGGCCAAAGCAAGTATTGACTTCTTGGTCACGAGAATCTTTTTCCCTCACTAATTAGCAATGCACCACTGACCTGGTAGAATTGGGTTGCATAGATTCAAAGCAGCCTGGAAGCTATTTTTTTCTCCAAAAAAAGAAATAGTACAGAGTAAAGTCAATGTGTCTGGATATACTATGGAAAGGTACAGTATTTATTTCAGCTACCAACTAACATTGTTAGTAAAATTTCTCTTTTTACAATTGAAAAATTTGACAGCTAAAGGAAATTATTTTTTTTTACTTTTACTCATTTTGGCATAGAGGAAAATAATGATAATTTATATATAAACATAACATTTAATCAATGGCAGAATTTACACAGTATTTTAATGCATATTAGATACTTTTAGTAGTTTTAATACTACCTTTTAAGACAAATCAGAAAGTAAGCATTTGCACAATTGAATCAAATTCAAATGAAAACTGAAATACCCAATAACCTAATCTAATCTAATTAAAATCTCCATATGATTCAGAGCTCTAAAAATAATGCTGTTAAAGCATAATTAAGTTTAGTGCTGTACTGTATATTGCATTCCAGTACATTCCATATACTATCAAATTATATTAGCCTCCTACAGTATGTGTCAAATAACAATATTAGGGAAAAAAATATTTCATATTCATTCATTCATTCATTCATTCATTAAGTATGAGCTAGTTCTTAAAAGTGCATCACAGCCAAATAGTAAATAAAGCTCTTGTTTTGTGGTTTCGGGTCAGCATCAGCTAATCATATTTGCTTACTTCTGTGTGTAAGCCTCTGAACTATGGCTGAAAAGTGCTGACCAAATTGCTATTACAATTTATAATTTACAAAAGAATACTCTGTAATAGAAATAACTCAATGAGTCAAGTGACATCGTTCTGGGACAGCCATCACCACCTCCATTCTTTTTCAGTTTTTTATAAAGTGAAGGGTGGCACAGCAAGTAGATTTAATGCCTAAAAGCTCCAGACTCTGGGTTTCATCCTGAGCTGAGAGTACTCTCAGTTTTGTGTTTGACATGTCCTTCCCATGCATTTCCTCCCACCTATCAAAAACATGAAGGTAGATTTGCAGCTCCAAATGTGTTCTACAGATTAAAACGTGTGTCCGTGTCAGGAATCCTGTGTGTATTCACCTATGCTCCCTTTCACCCTGGTATAGGCCTTGTGAGGCATTGTGGGCAGTAAAAAGTGGTTACTGAAGAAAAATTTATTGTGGGAGGTATATTCAGAGGTTCGACCATCTGCAAATTAGGCCCTGCATTCACAGTTTGTTGTAGGCATAAGATTTTTTTCTTCTTCTTCAACTTAAACACCAGTCAGACCAAACTAAATACATTTAAGATATAGATAAACCCATTGCTAATATTATTTAGCTAGGTCTATTTTGCATTTCATTCATTGTTTTTATAAATAAGTGCTATCCATCCTATTTTACATACAGTACTGTACATGAGCTCACAGATGCTGATGATAACCTAGTGACAGATAAAAGGGACATCTTTTCCATCCAGAAACCACAGGCAATTTTGCACTCATGGACTCCCACCCAGTACTGTGGTATTTTCAATTTGTCCTGACAGTCGTTCGTTCAATAATAAAAGTGTAAATAATAAAATTCATGGGAGGCATTCATATCCCAGGGCATTAAGCAGGGTACACTCTGGATGGGTTGCCAGTTCATCACTGTTTAATATTTATTACCCCAAAAATGTAGACAATAACAGGGATAGCCCCAAGTAACAAAAATTGACAATGTCAGTAGCGGGTGTTTCCACCATTTGCCACAATGACACCTTGACAGCGACGTCTCATGCTCTTCACTAGCGTCATGATGTTGTTCTGAGGCAATGCGTTCCACTCTTCCACAAGTGCTACACGCAGGTCTGCCAGGTCACGTGGGGGTGGGGTACGATCATCCAGTCTCTGCTTCAACTGGTCCCAGACGTGCTCTATGAGGTTCAGGTCAG
>JAQQZT010000016.1:8367833-8379542 GCA_030068275.1 Clarias platycephalus | reverse complement strand
CACACACACACACACACACACACACACACACACACACACACACACACACACACACACACACACACACACACGCACAGTTTTCAGGATTTCAGTTCATGATGTCTCCAGAGACCTTTGTGAAGTCACTTTGGTAGAGTCGGTTGGTCCTCTGGGAACAATATCATCCCCTCAGGTTAGCAGTCTGTCCTCCACTGTGTCAAGGCTGCTGAGACTTCATAAAGAGAGGGCATGTGAGACATCTATTTACTAAACAGCTCACAAATGACACCTGCTATTGACTCAGTATTGTCATTTATCAGTCACACTATATTATCATTCTTGTGCCTACTGTGGTTAGTCAATAAGAGCAAATCTATTTGGGTTAGATTAGTAAAAATGATAAAATCTTGTTTGAGAAATACAATTTGAGAAATTTGCATTTATATTTCATACCTCATAAAACATTTATTAGTTTGTTCAACTAAACCCCTTCACAGTTAAAGTAAGGATCTCAAGTTTCACGATATATGAAGGGTACCTATCTTGTGCCTTCATAACACATTTATAAGCATTGCATGAATCTTTTATAAAGCAATCCTTGGGATTTCTGGATGGCTTATGTCAAAACCTTTGATATTAATATTTTTAGGGAATGTAACTTTCTATTTGTATGAAACACAAAAAAAAGATAAAAAAAAAATGTATAATATTATTATAATAGTTATTATAGAATACATTACAGGAAAGTGGCAGATTGTTTGGGTTCTGTGGGTTGCGGGGTGGGGCCTCTGCGGGATTTGGAGGCCAAATCAACAACCTTGAACTCTTTGGCTGCTAAGTCCCATATGCGCTGCACTGCACTGTATTTGTGATGCACTGATGTGAGTGTTCTTCATGGCCAGCAATGACTTTTTTGGTGGTTTGTGCTGAATTGGCTTTTCTGTGGGATTGGACTGGACAGGCTGGCCTTTGGTTCCCACTGTTGTACACGTAAGTGGGCCTTGGGCGCCGATGATCCTGTGACCAGTTTACTGGTATATAATCTACACAAATAAAAGAAAGGTTTTGTCTGTACATTGGTCCGAACTCGCTCTTTCAATTATACTGTATCTTTAAATTTCATACACTGGAGGACCAGAAACTAGCCTGTCTGTATGTTTGTATATCTGTTTAGCTGATTTTGTCACAGCATCACGTAAAGCAAAACTGGCTGGACAGAATTGAATAAAACTTTGGCTGCTTGGTGTATGGCTTTATAAATTATTTTATAAAAATCTTGTGAAATAAGGAAAAAACAGATCCTATATCGATCTTTTATAAATTATTTTTTAAATTCAATTATATTATATTTGTCAGTAGACAAATCAATATGTTTAGATAAAGAAGGGACAGTTATGCCAATGCCAACAATATTTAAAGCTTTTATTTCATTTAGAATCTGCTTCAAAAAATGGCCCAGATACAACTAACCATATTTAATGCATATAAAACCCTTTCAATTTAAAGTAGGCCAACTGAAAGCTTCAGCCTATAACCTGCTGAGATATGAGCTCATCAAGGATTGAGTTGTGGCTGTGTTTTGGCAGCTAGATTTGGATGAAGTTATTGCCATCATTTCACAGTGGTATGTGGGTCAAATGAAAGTATTACGTGTGGTTCGGCACTGGGCGATCTCCCTTTTGCTACGTGGGATGGATCCCCCAATGACTTACTGTTGTTGTTGTTTTTTAATGGGTTTTAAACTGGCAATACATCTTTATTCTCCTTCTTACAGTTTGAAGGGAAAATGAAAAACCAATGCAACTTCATAGTGGATCTATGGTTGATGGTGTGATAATTTGCTTATGAGCTATCTACAGTAGGGTGTGTTGGGTACAGTCTTGTGCAGTATGTAACAGGTGATAGCTTTCTACACACATTTACACTACCACAGTATGCATTGACATTTATACCGATTATACTGTATAACCAGACCTTCATACCTTAAGAATAGGAACTCCTCAATATAACATTATAAGTGCCCAGTAGTCTTTTTCTCTCCAAATAAAAATGCAAGTTGAGCCAGAATCTGAAATGATTTGTGCCGGTGTGTTGCATTCTCTAATATTAACTGATACAGCCTGGAAGCCTTGACCACGTTCCTCTATACTTGTGGAGTAGCAAGGTAAATTGGTTATGTTTAACATTAACTAATTTGAAACAACAACAACAATCTATAAATGTAGGAGACTAGCTTTCTGTATAAAATTAGACAGATATGATGAGAGAGAAAACTGGATTAGTTTTTTTTTTTCATTATTTAAAGTTTAAATAAACCTACAGTGAAGTCTCAAATCTGTCAATTTAGATAAGATACAGTATGCTATTCTTTCTTGTTCACGTTTATTCTTTCTTGCCGGTAGGTGCTCTGGCACACTTGAACTATTTGCAAAAGAATTCTATGAAAAATATATAAAAAAAAAAAGTTAGCTGCACATTATTACAAAATCACCAAAAGATTGTTTTTTGTATTTGGCACCTCTGGCAACCAGTTTCTGACTGCACAGCTGATAATATTATTGTGACCTCCTTTGTTCTCCTTAAACTTGAATCATGGAGATGCTTATTTTTCTCTTAAATTGTTTATCACATTTATTTTATATTTAATTGTGGGAATTACGAAATCATCATGGCACAAAGGATGGTTGTTTTTTTTATTGAACTGGTGATGCCACTAAAAGTGTTGTACTGTATATGTATGTTCGGGGGCAGATCATTAATGTTACTGGCTGCAAAACAAAGACTTTTTATATATGATAATTATCAAATATATTTATTTACATTTTCACAAACATGTCAAATATGGTCAAAAGTATTTGGCCAAACCAGCAATGATATTGTATCCAAATACATATACTTCAACTCTTCTTAGAAGGCTGTCCACAAGATTTGTATTTTTTTTAGGTCAGGCACTGATGTTCCATGAGAAGGCTTGGCTTCCAATCTCTGTTCCAGTTCATCCCAAAAGTGCTCGAAGGGGGTTGAGGTCAGAACTCCGTGTCAGCCAGTCAAGTTCTTCCAAGCCGAACTCATCAAACCATGTTTTTATAGTCCTTGTTTTTTTAACTGGGGCACAGTCATGTTGGAATAGAAAGGGCCTTCCCCAAACTGTTGCCACAAAGTTGGAAGCATATCATTGTCCAAGATGTCTTGGTATGCTGAAGCATTAGGATTACCATTCAACAGGGATAAGGGACCTGTTTGAAACACACAAATAATGAGATTCTTATATAAATTGCACAGAATCCAAAAGTAACTTGTTGGTAACATCATGTGGGAAACAGTGGGGGCATATTTTTTCCAGCAGCCTCCCAAATACTCGCTCATCGTCTATACTGCTTTATCCTGTATTCAGGGTCTAATCTGCAGGTCTTTGGACTGTGGGAGGAAACCAGAGTACCCGGAGGAAACCCAGCAAGCACAGGACTTGAACCCGGACCCCAGAGGTGCGAGGCAACAGTGGTGACAGTGCTAACCACTACACCACCAGCCCTACCAAATATACTTATTGAATATAATACATGATTATACTTAGTTCATTTCCAACAAACGGCTAATTCATGTTCACAAAAGACATTCTAATTTTTACTATAATGAGAGTAAATTTGCACATTATGATGATCAGCATAAAACAATATGTTTCTGGTTAGACTTGGGTACTGCAGCATCCGTTGAAACTCTGTCAGCTTGATAATCACTTTCACAATGTTCTCACCAAAAAAAATAATAAAGGAAAAATTTAGGACCTTCCCATTGCTATTTTAAGGACTACATGAGAGATGTCATACCCTGAACAAGTTATTTATTCATTCATCGCATTTCTTTTCTTTTACAACTTTTACAACAGCAGTGATGGATATTCTTTTTATCCTCAAGGAGACATCTAGTATCATTTTCGAGCCTGTCTGGATTAAACCTGCAATTCCCGGGCATCATAAATTATTTCGTCATTCAGTCAGGTAATATAAACCAGGCCAATGTGTGTCAGGGTCAGTGAAGGCACAAGTGCTGAAACGTGTGAGCTTCTGCTGGAGGAAGTGGGGGAAAATGGGGAACTACTGTTATATTTATATTAAAAAGTGATTCAAGTCATAAGTTCTTGGTCATGCAGTTAGTATTCTAGTTTGCACCTGATTGCAGGAAAGTGTATGTTTTTAAAATAGAAATTAATTGGCTAAATTAAACCAGAAAGACCCTGTCCAGGCAGTAAATAATGAAGAATAGATGATGAATGAATGTTGTACTGTAAATGCATTGTGTAGCCCTTTAGCCTTTGTTCGCCCTACACACTTTATATTAAACCATCCATATTCAACCAGCCTTGTGACCCTGTCTGGCAACCTTTATTTAAAAAAAAAAAAGCCTTCTATTCATATCTGTATTTGTATCTATCCAGAAGACTTTAGCATTTAATTGTGATTCATTTACTGATATTCATCCTTTGATACGTTAGAATACCTGTTGGACATTGATCGTAATCACTTATGCGCTGCATAGATTTCTGATCCATCCCATATTGCATGTCCATCCACAATCCACAAAATCTTTATGAATTATAATAAGTGAATATTTTTTACTTTATTCAATTACAAATAAATGAAAAGAAAAAAATAACATAAACTAGTACTATAGTGTGTGTACTACTGAAAGAGGTTTTTAATGAAGACTAATAAATGATTGATTTTTCATTCCCCCTGTACTTTCTACCCATGTGGTAATCTTGCCTTCTGTTTCCAGGACCACATAGATGAATCCTGTTCTTATCTTTTCCTGCATGCGGTTAGATATGGCTGATTATGGAAGACCCGGGTCCTTTCTTTCCTATCTCTCAACCCACTACACGCCAAAGGCTTGAGATACAGCTTCATTTTGAGGAAAGGCATGGATGGCAAAAGGACGCTGGTAGACAGGCAGTGCATCACTCTGACACTGCAAATTCAATTCGGATTTGGGGTTGTCTCAACCTTGGAGCGAAGAAAGAGTTTCTGCTTTTGGAGACTCCGCTTAGATAAAGATCTCCATGATGTGTATAGCATGTTTGTGTTCTCCACATTCTGCTGGTAAAAAAGAACTGAAACAAGTGAAAGGTTAAGGGCTTTATGCTGGCATTCTTTTAATCTGAATCACGAAGGTAGGTGTTGGCAAAATAAAAAAAGGAAAAATGAATACCTGCAAATACTTGCAGATCAATTGGGTGCCGTTTTATGCTTTTTCACAACACTATATTGACCCAAAATTGAACTGAAGGAAAAGGCCATTTAGAAATTCAATTTCTCCCTGCCTCTCGCTATATCTTATTCCCTCCCACAAGCATTCTTCTCATGCCAAACAGAAAGGGCAGCAGTAAAGGCCAGCTACTGAACCTCCTTAGGGTACTAACTCTGAGACTTTCTATAGATTGTAAGATTATTCAATGTTCATGTGAGGCAGTAGAGCTGATGCACAGACAGTCATCCATTTCAAACTGAGCTGAGGCAGGATTGAATACATCACATTAGGTTGCGCTAATAGGACGCATTCATATTCAGCCATGGAAAGACCCGTACTGCTTTCTCTTTTCCATTTGCTGACAACACCTAAAGGATGCTGAATCTGTGAATCTAGATAAAAAAAAAAAGAAAATCACATTTTTTTATATATAAAGGCTTGCTATTCAATATTTTAAACATTTTATTTTTCAGCTGTGCTGTCACAAACTTTAATAACAACATGGAGAACTCTGTGTAAAAAATATCTTTTTCAAGCATTGTCCTCTAACCAAGGCTGAAATTCTCTCAGAAAAAAATTGCTATGTAGCTGCGGTTTTGTGAACACTAGATAACTTCTAGGGGCAGTGAGAATCACCTGAATATACCTTCTTGTGTGCATGTCTATGCATACCAAACTCTTTAGCAATTCAAGTCACATGTGAGTGGGCATCTGATGTGGAATTTGAAATAGAAACCATTGTCATTAGGCCACGTTTTTTGAAACCCCCCTTACTGGAAAGTTCTTGCAGGGAATGAGAGGCAACCCAGATAAACAGTTGATCTGATGATTGAATCACCACCATCTGGTCTAATTTTTATGTGGGATGGATTCTGGGTGTAGCCAGCAATGATTAGCAGATTTCGCATCAGGGAAGATTGTAATTTAAGCAGATTGGTTACCAAAGTGTGTGACGTGACTTTGGAAGAAAACCCAGAGTTCAACCACAAGGTCACAAGCACCAAAACACGCGAACTGAGTTCATTATGAAGGCATTCTCCCACTCTTATAAAGGTTTAAGTTCTGTGTAGGCTTAGAAGGGGAGATGTAAGAAAGATGAGCAAGGGACAAACATACAAGGGGTGTTCAAGTCAAACTAGGACTTTTGATTGTACAGAACAACAGAACACAGTTATGAGTAAAGGCTACCTTTATTTCTCTATATAATTCCCATCTACATATCACAGCATTTTACTAGTGCTTGGATACCATCAAGCTAGAAAGCCATGTTATTACTCTTTGCTTCATGTCTGAAACCATGCAAACATCTGAAATGGCCCAAACATGGGAAAATCACTTGAAGCAAGGTCAGGACTGCACTGGGGGTGTGGCAAGACCCCTGCTGAGTTCCTCTAATCTGCAAGTGATGTTTGTAATTGATTATGTGCAGTCCCCACAGACAGATTCATCTCTTGGTTTCGATTTTCAGTGTTTACATGAAGGCTCACAAGAACTTCTTCAGTGGGTGCCAAGCCACTTCAGCAGGTTTTGTCATTCACGGACACACAGCCTTCTTTAAAATGTTTACACTGTTCAAATGTTTTACTGCACTCTGCTCGAAGACTTCTGTAAATGTTAATCGGTTTCATGGCATCATATTCCTGGTCAACGCAAGATAACGCCTCTCGTGTTACTCCATACAGTATAAGCTGCCAGTGAGACCTTGTTCAAAGTAGTATCTGTTTCAGTGATACTAGGGACTGAAGAAAGGCTAGAACTTAAGGCACTGGGCAGTGCACTGGTTCCAGATAATAAAGAGCACATCATTTATGGAACAATTTTCACATTCCCCATGGCAGTCACAATCTTCCAACTGCTCTGCACTCCAAGGAAGCAAACCCATTTAGAACAACAGATTTATACAGCAAGGAAGCTGCCAAGGTATTCTGACAACTAAAGAAGAATAGACCAAGTAATTTGGTAGCAGAATAAAGGTACACATCTGCTAGTTTTATACGCTAGGAGAGAAAGTTAAGGAATGGTGGCTAGCTGGTAAGGCATGAGAAAGCACAGTGGAGGAATGGCAGTGAAAGTATTTGGCACGGAAATCACACAACTGTATTAGATATTGTTTACAACATGAACTGCTAGACAAGAGAATACATGTGAGATTCCATTCGGCAGGGATACATTAAAATGGAGGCATCCCAAGCCGGTGTATTCATGTCAGATGAATGCATCTAACTTTACAACCTGAGCAGTGAAGAAATAGGATCATGGTGAAGCAAAACCACTCAACTACACTAGTAGAAGGTCAGTAGGTCACAAACTGTGGAGAAACATGATGTTGAGAAAAGATCAACATCCAGTAAGGAAGTTCCAAATGCCCCTAAAAAATTATAAAATACACTCAACTCAGTCTGAAAAGATAAAATGAGATGACTGGAGTCTAGCTGTGGTTTTGATGCAAAGGTTACCTATCCCTAGGCGGATTGCTCTCAGGTGCACGTGAGATTTGATGTGCACTAGGTATGAGGAAAGGCAACTGTAACTGTATGAAAAAAACTGTTAATATAAAATACAAGCTTTTACAAATACTTTGAGTTTTTCTTGAGCATGTGCACAAAAAAAAGCATCTAGTTGATTTCCTCCACGGGTGTTTCGAATGGGTGAAACAGAGCAGCGATTCCCCAGTCTCCACTCAAACAGTCACATACTAGCTTTGTAACAAATTCTGATGCTCTCTGCAGAAGCGCTGCCTTGCTGTTGCATTTGTTTATTACACCAACCGCTTTTTTGTCTTCCCACCAGGAGGCAGGAGTCACAATCGATGACATGTAGACCTCCGTGTCCCCTCACATGCTTATGAGGAAATGAAGAGTCTTCACGCTGGCTAGTTGTCATTTGGAATGCGACTCACACATGCTTGGGAAGCGCAAAGATGCGACATGAAAATGCAATATGTGACCTCTTTGTTTCATTTAGTGTTTGGACTTCTTTTGATATGCAGATTCGGATAAATATGCATTCTGCTGAAGTGCCTGAAGTCACACACTCACAAAGATTAGAATTAGATAGGATCTTTAAAAAAATACCATGGAATGTGGCAAGACTGTAAATTGCGCATTATTTAAATGCAAGCTTATTTCAGCAGACAGACATTGGCACTGTTTTGACACTGATGCCATAGTAAGCCAAGTTTTAAAAAGTCTTCTAAGGTAACAACGCATCTCACCCCATGGAATAATTTCAGATACAGGAGAAGAGCCAACTTAGATAACTATGAATGAAAGCTAAAGGTTGCCGATTAACATATACAGTTGGGAAACCAGACTACGGAAACCTCGAGCATGCTTTAACACCAAAAACACTGCGTTGCCTGTTGCCATCTATTATCAAAGCTCTAAAAGATGTAAAACATTGCTAATGAGCATCTGTAGGAGCAAGTCCTGTTTGCCTGGCAGGGTTCTTCTATTCATGCATGCTGAGACAAAAGACAGAGCCCATGGCAACCAAAGACAACCAAACACAAATTTACTTCTTTACGATTAGACATAAGAATCTATTGGAAAAAAAAAAAAAAAGAAGAACTTTCTCCTGACATTTTAGTTTGTTATCCAGCTCAACATCAGTCAAGGATAATCTGTGCTCAATGAATACTCTAGAGTGATATAAAATGATGGTCTCAAAGCAATATGCAGCTTAATTTACTAGCATTCTACGTAACAGAGAAATGCAAAGTAACATTGGAACAAGATGTGAATTGGCACCACTTGTTTGATGACAAGAACCTGGCTCCTAATGAGTCCTACCCCCATTTAGCCCCATAATCTCCCACCAACATTGTACACTATCTGTCTTCACATGAATCAATTCCCACCCCAAAACAATTAAGATAAATTTTGGTTGTTTTTCTCCTTATTATCATCTTCCTCAATGAGGGTGATAGAAAGCTGCCAAGCTCCTAATTGTGCTTCACTGAGACTCCCCAAGAAAGGCCTTGACTGTCATATTAACAAAATTATATGAATCACACCGCAATGCTGGCCTGGTTTCCCCTTATGCTAATGCAATTAAATGCTTAGGAGACGGTTGGAAGATGAGCGCTGATGAGCAGAAAGCAGGCTCTTCGTTTCCTCCCGAGACAAAGAGAGCGCACCCCGGCTAGACGAGAGAGGAAATGAAAATGTTGAAGAAAAACAGCGAGGACAAGATTCCATTATCTCTTGATCAATACGGCTATTTGTGCCACACATTCAATCCTGAGCCTGCTGGTGGTGAAGGAATGCCACAGAAATACGTGCAGACATTTGTACTCCGGCTTGAGAAGGGCCATAATGTGATTTGTTTAGCTGTATGAATAATATTATGATGAGGATTAGAGGAGGGTATGCATCACTTTGGCCTTGATGGCTCTCTAGGGGCTGAATCGAGGGGAAGCGTGGTTAATATGCAAGCATTATTTGCTTGTGATTTAAACCACATGCATCCATTCATGGAGTTAATAACTGGATAAAGTATACAATTCAGAGATCCCCGTGTGCGTTGTAGTTCAGTGTAATATATGTGAAATTGGAGATGACAGTGGCTGTTAGTGAGAAAAATATGGCAAGCCCTTCAAACTTGCACTGTATTTCTAAGCATAGAATTTTAATGAGGCAAACACCACACAGAAATATACCCTGCTCTACTGTTGGCCTGTGGTCTCAACTTTTGCTCTAAAACAGAATATGAATGTGTCATGGCTTTCTCTGTGTTCGCCATTGTTTTGCCCGCGATATGTCCTGTTCTGCCCGTGTCATGCTCTGTGACACCCACTAACATTAAAGAATGTTTGCTCCCCCTGATGGCTGTGAGGATGTCACGATTCCTCCAGCAGCCCACTTTGAGGACATTGTGATATGGCTGCCAGCTGGCTTTGAGGACATTGTGATGGCACTCCTGTCTGGCTTTGAGAATGTTGTCATGGCACCACCGTCTGGCTTTGAAAATGTTGTGTTGGTGCCACCCCCTGTCTTCAAAAACATCATTCTGGAGATACCTCGTGTTCTTGAAAGCATCATGTTTTTTTTGGTTGTTTTTCCACACCCTAACTTTGTTGAAGTCTAGCTTTTGCTTTAAGAGACATCATACTCATGTCACAGTACCAGCTTTGTGGGTGTCATCTTGGTGCCAAACTCTTCCCAGAAGCTCACAAAGCCTAGTAGCCCATGTCAAGTTTCGAGCCCTTAGCGAGCGCAACAATGCAAAGAACCAGTTCCAGCGATCCAAATTCTGGCCCAATACCCATGCCAAGCTGATCTCTAGCTCATGTGCCAAGCTTACTTCCATCTTATGTAAGTACTAATCAAATCATTGTGCTTAGAAGGTTTGTCACAACACTTGTGCCAAGCACACTACAGCCTTAGGTTAAACATTATGCTACCATATAACTGCCTCATTGCTGAGACAAGTAGTATCACATGGTGGAGTGCCTGTGCAGTGCCACCTGTAAAGAATGTGTTGGGGTGGGTGGTTAGGTTCTGTCATGGATTTCCTCCTGTGTGTTCCTGTTTTTTAACGTTCCTATTGATGACTTTTGTTCTGAGCTTCCTATCATACACCGCACCTGTCACTAGTCCCAGGATCTCGATTGTTTCACCTGTTACTCGTTGCATTCTGAATAGTTTATGGGTTTTATTTTTGACTTTTGTCTGTTGCGTTCACGGTTGTGTTTTCTTGTTTTCTGCTTTATTCAGTTTACTGCTGTTTCCAGCTGTTATGATTGCTCTAACGTTAACCCGAGTCGAGTTAACGCTAATGTCAATGCCAAATTGTAGTTTCTTTTGCCATGATAATTGATACCTTTCTTTTGTTTTCATATATGTTTGATTATATAAGCCTCTCGTCCAATCAGATTACTTGGTCAGAATAAACTGTTGTATAATGGTTTATAATTGTCCCTGTGGCATGATATTACTGTAGTAACGGTAGCTAAAAATGTAATAATTTCAAAATAGATCACTTAATTGTGTGACTTAATTTTTAAGCTTTTTTTTGCTCTCTATGCCTACCATACAGATGATCCAATGAGATTGCTTTGATTGAGGTAGCTGATATGCGGCAAATTGGTCCTTTCATGCAAAATACTCTTATTAATATGTTACCCCGGAGCATTTCTTGTATCTCTGTAGAGACTCGTTTATCATTTTAATCCAACAACAGTCAGGGTCTAGATACTCAATTCTAATGACACAAGTTTTTGTGTCACACAGACAGAAAAAATGTGAATAGACCCATGCCCCCAGGTTTAAAACTTTGCGTGATAATTAACTGCATGGCGTTTTTTTTTTTTTTTTTTAAGTCTAAATTCTTTTTAATGGCCTTGTGTGCTCCGGGAAACAGCTGAAAGGAAAAAAAAATCACCCACATGAATGCATATACACTTACCTAAAGGATTATTAGGAACACCTGTTCAATTTCTCATTAATGTAATTATCTAATCAACCAATCACATGGCAGTTG
>JAQQZT010000016.1:8288641-8316146 GCA_030068275.1 Clarias platycephalus | reverse complement strand
TAGAATGTAGAAAATAAATCACTAAACAAAAACAAAGAAATTTGCAAGTGTTCTAAAACTTTTGAACGGTAGTGTATTTTAACATTGTAAAATTAAATAAAACAGCTAAACTAACCGCGACATGTCTCCTTCGCTGTTTACCACAGCTGAATTTTCCCCCTCCGCTATAAGCAGCATTTCTGTTTGGTCATTTGACCACATGTGGTTGTTGTTATTGCGGCTGATTGATCAAATGGAGTCATGTGATTATTGTTGCCACCGGCTGCATTTCTCTGGCAAAAACAAAGAATATCTAATGTGTAGAATAAATGGTTATAAAAGTAATGAGTCGACTGTAGCCGAATGTTGCGGAGTAAGAGTAGAGTTTCTTATTCACAAATCTACTCATGTAAAAGTAAAAAGTATGGTGCAGTAAAACTACTCATAGTAGTACAAGTACATTTTTTTTCAAAAAGTTACTCAAGTAAATGTAATGGAGTAAATGTAACTCGTTACTACCCACCTCTGGTAGGAACCTCTGTAGTTTAGGAACCATGGAAGCCACTGGTGACCATTGTATTTATTTCCATGTTAACAACAGTAGTAGGACCTCTGGGCGACAGAGCTAACCTTATTAAATGTTTATACAGGTTTTTCTTTTCCTGAAGTGTATATACATTTTTTGGCAGACAGATAAAGTACACCCGGTCATCTAAGTCATGCTCTACTACCTTTTCTTTACTCAGGACATTTTGTTGCCTTGTTTTTGTTAAAATTGTTGATTTCTTTTTACATTGTTTTGTGTAAAAGTAAAATGTACAGTATGAACAAATTAGAAGTTATTACACTGAAAAGTGTCTTTTTTCATCTCAGCTTCAAAATAGCATTATTTTTTATTATGTATCTCTTACTTAAAGGCATCATCATGCCCTAAAGTGGTGAAAAAAAACATTTGGTCTAAATATTGTACACACAAGTGTGTGTTGAATAGAAGTACAATTTACCAACCACCCACACAGAGGTGCAGTAAATTCATTCAAATTACTGAGCTTTCTGTATGTAGCAGCCATTACACAGACATTTTCTCATATAAATTGCACACGTTGAACATTTTGATAAGTGTGGCCATAAGTAAACACAACACTTTTGCTTTGTGAAAATGGTAATGAGCACATTTGTAAGTTTTTGTGTCAAATATTTATCTTCAAATGATGCTCTGAGTGTCTAGGCATTTTATTCGAATACACGACTCAACAATTGATGAATGAAAGTCTAAATAGTTTTGTATAAGTTCTGCGGAAATGCTTTGTTGTTGAGCTGTTTTGTGGTAGTGTGCATACTCATCACTAAATTGGTAAACTCAAATGATGCTTTGATACTTAAGCTATCACTTTCTTATACTTGTTTTTTGCAAGTAGCAAAAAACAAGCAGGTAGCATTCAAGCAGGAATTTTTGGTTGTCAGAACATTGTGGTGATGCTGATTTGGCAACATTTAAGGCATTGGAACACCATTGATATTGGGTTGGTTTTGAACATTAGAATTACTTTGATGAAGTGATGTTGGGTGAACATTGAACTAATGACGCCCAAACAATTTTGAAAATATTGTTTTTATTATTTGATTATATTTGTTTAATAAGAGCATTTATTTATATCTCTCTAAACTCGAATGCATCCATGAAATGCTCATACTGCCTGTGGTTATAATACTACTACTACTAATAATAATAATAATAATTCCTGAAAAATGTCAAAGAACTAGTCTGTGAAACTGGACAATATCTAGTTTGTATATAAAATTGTGTGAACCATATTACACTAAAGTACTCTAGACATGTTGCCAAGTTATATGGAATACTGCAGTGTACTAAAATGAATACAACAAACCTAAATTATAAGCAATGTCATTAACTGATCTTCCAGCTTTGTGTTGTTTAATGTGATCCATCACTTCAAATCAGGTGTTAAGTTGCATTTTGGGTGATTTGAGGTATGCATATTTTCAGATTCTTGTTTCAGTCAGCTAGATTTTATTACCAAGTTTATTACTGTATCATGTCCGGTTTCTGAGATATGGCCAGAGTGAGTTTATTTACAAGGAGGGGCATCGAAAAACTTTGAAAACTGTTAAAATCCTATTTTTTAAATATTTTTGACACCAGGATTCCTCCTTTACCCCTAAAAGTAACGTTGTCAGAAGTGTGGTTTTATAGCAAAAAAATATATGCTTTTTCTATAACACCTGAAGTATTCAGCTCACATAATGTTCATTGATGTGCTAAAAACAGTTACAATTAAACTTTATTAATCCTGCTAAAGGATAGAAAAATAAGGTATTTATCAACAGATTTTTGCCAAAATTGACATTTTGATACGTTTCATCTAGTATACTTTATTGGCCAGAGTGCAAAACTAACCTGTGCGACTTAACCACTGACTTGATATTAGAGCTCACTAATGTTATTTTATCCCCTTCCAAATGAATACTCTCTAGCTGCTTGCTATCAGCTATCTGTCACTAGCACTGGTTTTGCTGCATTTGTGAACCATGATGCACTTTCATGTTATGGTTATATTTTTAAAAGAAAATTAAACAGAGTTGATATAACACTAGAGCACTCAAGGAAAAACATGAAATTCAATGATCTTCTTTTTTTTCATAATGATAATCAAGATAATATAATAATCTTGATAATAAATAAAACACTGTTCTAAAACTATCCCATTACTAGCCAGTCAATTATACACTGTTGTAAAGTTTACAAACCCTACAGGTTTGCAAAGAGTTAAAAGTAATTTTCCATTTTTATCATCCAGTGTAAAACCCTTGAACTATCCTTTAGTTCTAAGGATGTACTGAGTAAACCCCTTGAACAGAAACAGCTATATCAAAAAAATCAGTTTTAATCTTTTTTCCATCCTATCAAATTGCACACATGGTTCTGTATCCTTAGGGGACTTTATTACTAACTCTTATGTAGCTTAAGAAGTGGCATGAAACTATCCTTGATATCAATACTTCCTGCCATCATTGCTTTAAAAGAGGCATCCTGTGGTGGAGCGTAATCCCTGCAATGCTGATGAACCCTGCTGGTGCTAAATTATACTCCTGGTGGGATATACCTCATTGTGGGAAAAGGTGTGTCTCCTAGCACAATTCTTCCCAGTAAATTTCCAATGCAAATCTAACATTATAACAAAAGCTGCTCGAGTCATTCTTACAATTCCAGAACTGTACATACAGTAATCTGTCACATTAGCATGTGCTTGGAAAGTGTGATTATGTAGTTTGTAAATATATGCCTACTGTAGGTGATCATCCACCACTGTTCTGCATGTTTCTTCCCCAGTTTATTTACCTTTAATGTCAGTGTTCAAGGATATTTTTAACTAATTTCATTTTAGTTTCTTACAATTACCATAAATATTAAGGGCTTTTTAAAGAGGGTCAGTTTATTAGCCACATTAAGCAAATAAAAACAACTAAGAAGATGCAGAAATTGCTGGAATCCAATCCAGTATTAAATCCTGAAAGGATAGTGCTGTCAACTTCATGGAGGAATGTGGTCAGGTAAAAGAAAACCATGGATGGGGATCATTTACAGTAAATGCCTGTGTATTGTAAAAAAAATATATATATTATGGTAGAAATCACAGCTATGTTTAATAATGAAAGTAAGAGCATTTCCACAAACAGTTTGATAAAAACTAACAGGATTGGGCCTTAACAGCTGTGTGGTCATAAGCAAACCACTTGTTACTGAGGCTAATCAGTTTGCTAGGGAGCATAAAGCTTTGGAGCAATTAAAAAATTGGACTTTGAAGCAATGGAAAAATGTCTGTAAATGCACATATTTGGGACGAAGTCTCCATATACTGAAAGGCGTAGTACATTCCTCTTTCTATATGTTGCCATCCTGATGCCATGATCATAATCTCCTTTCTTGTCATTTCAAAAGCAATTGCATGTTTTTACACAATTACAGGTATGGAATTTCAAACCTGCATTGATACACTGAGCACTTGACTGGGATATCGTGATCAGTTTAAACACGCTACTACTGCTCAATTACATACACTAAGTGATCTCCCTGATTACACAGGATAACTTTAATATCAACATTAGAGCATGCAGGAGGGAAAAATGAATGGTGATTTGTGAAATATGGTCACTTACCAATGAATACAGAGGTGACCTTAATTTCCAGTACAGTGCAAGTGGTAAAAAGACAGCTAGCTCCTAAACCTACTTAGCTGAGAGCATCAAAATGGCTGAAGTATGAAGGTAAAGGTACCGACAGTACATGTTGCTTAATAATATAAATATTTGGTTTCTGTCGTGCACATAATACCTTTTTAATGTAAATAGTCAACCATATTAAAATATATGAACATTTAATATACATGTTAGTTGTGTTTGTTAGAGTGGCAGTCCTGATGAAACCGGCAGCAGTGTGCTAAACCTGAAAACCCTTAATGTTTTTAGATTATATAGGTTTCAGGATTTATGTGTAGCCTTTTCTTGTTCCATAGGAACTCCCTAATTAACTGGTTAAAGATTTCTATAGGGATATTTATTGGCACCATCACTGAGGTATAATTAAACCTGGAGTGTTATTTCCATTTTAATGATGCTTATCTTTAATCCAGACCTCCTAATCTTTTGCAGTAGTGGAGATGAATTGATCTGTACTGTATATCGTATTCCTCAGGAGCACACTTGCAAGATATTGCCACTTTTCTGGCAGTGTGATTCTGAGACACAAAGCTACTTCTTTGTTTGGCTTTTGTGCCTTTGAATTCAGTTTTTTTTATTTATCTTTTTATTGTTTTTTGGGATATGTTGTCAATCACTTTGTGAGTCCTGCTTGTTTTTTTAACCACTGAACGTACAATGTTGCTTTGTTTTTTAACATACATCTCTGTTTTCATCTGTGTCTTCTTTACACACTCAAGGGGTCTATACGTTTGAAATTCAGTACAGTATTTACTGCCTGATGACAAATTCTAGACACTTGCCTTATATCAAGGTATGAGGTAAGACAAATACTTACAAAACATGTTTTTTGCTTCCTCCTTTTCCTCCCAAGTGCAATTTTATTAATTTTCCCAAGCCAATATCTATCAGGGGAGAAAGAACAAAAGGTTGTACTGTATATACTGTATTATAAGTTTCAGGAGGTTTGGCTGCTTATGTGATATATATTTTAAGCAATATCACACTTGAGGTCATGCCATTGTACTGAATATCAACACAGCCATGCTGATATTCAATACAGCGGCATGACCTCAATTGTGATATTGATTTTATGCAACTGTATCAACTTATTCTGATTCGTTTGGTTCTGGGTTTAAATCCTAATTAGCGTTATATAGAAAGGTAGTGTACTAGCTAGTGTAGGGTATACAAACCCTTGTTCCACACAACAAGTAGTGCCATTGATCATGGGTCACAGAAGGATTTGGAATTCAGCTTTGTGTTAGAAGCTAGCTAGCTTTGTAACTTGAGGTAGCCGTGAAAAAAATAACTCAGACAATTCAGAGGCAAGTAGACTACTAAGTCTAAGTGTTGTTTAAGATGGCATAACGTATCAGATATGAGTTTTGGTAGGCAGCTGCTTTCCCTACTTTCATCCATGCTGCCAACTAACACTTAGTGTAGTTAATGATTATTAGAACACCTGGGATGAAGTGTGATACATATAGTTAAACGTCCCAGTTTGTCCAATACTTCTTTTGTGCCATTAGAACCATATTTTTTCTTAGCCCCACCTTGCTATTCATGTCTAATCAATTAAATAATATCCTGTCTCAGGCCATCATATACTGGATGTTTTAAGATTGAGGCTAGTACTAGTGAAACCCTTGTTTCACACAGGCTAAATGTGTTTGTGTTTTTTAGTTCTTTTAGACAGCAAGGACAGGATCATAACACATCTCCAACACACCTAACCAAGCACACGACAGTCATCATCACACACTGTTCCTAACACAGGACCTGCTCTTCAAATATCAGTGCTTTCTTCCAAAATCCAATGTTTTCAACATGCCATACATTTTAAGTGTGTAATCTTCCTCAGTATGAAATATGGATCTGTTTATGCTCTCGAGCTTGCATCACCTTCTGCATCAATGCACACGGACATCCCATAGACTTTTCATGCTTATCTTTAATCCAGGGACAAAACAAAACAGCATGTACACTTTTTGAACTCTCAATCCTGAAATATAATAAACAACATGTAACAACCAAGGCGGTTTTAAAAGTATTATTCATTACAAGTTATAGTGGTACTAAATTGATTGTACAATTACGACGGTGTGATTTAATTAGATTGCTTGAGTAGCTTGAACTTTCACTGAGAGCAAAACCTGCCGCATAACACATGCTTGTACAGCCACACACACACAATTTCCAAATGTATATATCACAATTAGAAATGTTTGCATTAACAGTGCTAAATAACAGTTGCAGAGAGATGGAAGTGGAATCCTTTTTGTCATCAACTGAAATACACTACACTACACTACACTACAGTTCAAAACGTTGGACACACCTGCTTTTAGCAAGTCATTAACTGTGTCTTCTATTATTATTATTATTATTATTATTATTATTATTATTATTAATAATAATAATAATAATAATAATAATAATAGTAGTAGTAGTAGTAGTGGTAGTAGTAGTATTTAATAACAATATAAAAATATGTCAAATATACAGTGTCTCTAAAAGTGTTTAATAAAGTTAGTACCATTTTCTATTTAGCCTCTTAACAGTATATATGATGGAACTTTGCACAATTAACCAGCTTCATGAGTGAGTGTCACCCAGAAGGTTACATTGTACATGTGCAATAATTTATACATATACTGATCAGTCATAAAATTATCACATTAACCCCAATATTGTGTTGGTTCTCCTTGTGTCACCAGGGCAGGTCTGGATCTCAAGATCCCACAAGACCTGTGCTATGATGTCTGGCATTGGTGGCAGATCCTTTCAGTGCTACAGTATAAGTTACAAGGTGTGGTCTCCATGGATCGGACTTGTTTGTCCATCATGTTCCATTGATGCCTGTTTGGATTGAGATCTTAGAAATTTGGAGGTCAGGTCAACAATCTTGAACTCATAAGCCCAAAACCCGGAAGGTTATGATTGAGGGATCTTGTAACTGCCCATCATGGCCATCATTGTCTTTTTTTTTTTTTTTTTACAGAAATTTGTGCTACATTGGACTTTCTGTGCGTTCAGATGAGACTGGCCTTGGGTGTCCATGGTCCTGTTACCAGTTTGCTGGTATGTAATTGATCAATGATATTCAATTTACCTGGCAATCATGTTAGTGGTATGGTTGATCAGTGCACATTTAATATAATGCATCCAAATCATTTGTTAGGTGCTATATAATTGTCAGGCAGCATGGTGTCTTAGTGAATAGTAATGAGGTCTCGTACCTCCAGGGTCAAGGGTTCGATTCCCACCTTGGGTCTGTGTGCATGGAGTTTGCATGTTCTCCTCTGCTTGGTGGGCTTTCTTCGGATACTCCGGTTTCTTCCCACAATCCAAAAGCATGCAGATTAGGCAAATCGGTGTTCCCAAATTGTTCATAGTGTGTAAAAGAGTATGTGAGGGTGTGCATTTGTGCCCTGTGATGGATTGGCACCCTGTCCAGAGTGTACTCTGCCTTGTGCCTGTAGATTCCTGTTATAGGCACCAGGTTATCTGCAACTCTGTACACAATAAGCGGTACAAACATGAATGAATGTGTGAATTAATGTATAATTGTCTATTATAGGTGTTCTTATAGGGCTTTTTATTTCACAATGCCCAAAATTAGACTATTCATAAATCGTGAATATGACTTTCAAAATTCATATTTTAGTGAAATTAAAATTTATATAATACTGACAAAGTTACTGGAATAAAATGATAAAACAAATTGACAATTTAAACAACAATTACTAAAAACTTAATATACAGTGCCTTGGAAAAACAAAAAAAGTCATACTGTAATATTTGAGGATCCTCCTTTTAATTATAATTATGGCACACATCTGATTTGGAATTGTTCCGACAAGCTTATGCAACATCGCAACATTTATTTCCATCCAGTGTTGTGTTTATATCTGGACCCTGACCAATTCGTGTGTGAAAATGATTCCTCATGCTCCCACAGCCACACTTTCATAATCGTGGAATGTGGCCAAGGCAATGAAGCAGAAAAAAAAAATCCAGAGATGGGTATACCTGGTCATTCAGTACATTCAGGTAGTCAGCTGACTTTATTTTATATACAGTACATATCTACATTACATACATTTTACATAACATTGGTGACCCTAGACCTGACCAACTGAAGCTGGTTTAATGGCGCAGCTGCAAAAAAAAGTAAACATGAAAGGCTGAAAGAGTGAAATGAGAATTAGAATTGGCCTGTTATCATAGAGATCACTCAATGCCATGGTAATCTATGTGAGGTCAGAGTTGGCTGAGCTGAACTGTCTATATGCAGAGAGCCTAAACCTCAAAGGTCACCAAAGAGCAATAAAGTCTTAGGAAGCCATGCCTATTTATTACACTAGCTACATCCCCAGAGCCATTCTGAGCTAATTGTGTTTTTCCAAAGCAAGTCTTGAGTGGAGCCAGACACTGGTTTCAGGTATCACAACAGTCTTTCTTGAGCCACCCAGAGGCAATATGAAACACAATTTACATATGGCAGACAAGCAGGCCCTTTTACAGACTCCAGGTGAAAGGGCAGGGCATCAAACCCCAATAGTGTCTATTTGTACACGTGCATGAAGGTTCCTGTTCTGTTCCTGTTTTAAAACCTGCACAGTGAATCCAACTATAATACATTTTACAGACATTGCACATAAACTTGTTAATTAATTCAAGCAATTCAGTGTGCTTTCATGCTATTGAGTCAGGCATGGATCCAAGATGTTTGACCTCAAAGCCTGGTACATTAGTACAAGGGAAGCTGAGAGGGTCGCAGAGAAATATCAGCAATATTGTCCATACTGAAAAGCTGGAATTTCTCTATTTGTCTATTGGCGGCTTGCAAACCAGTGAGGCACTTACTGCCACCCGCTGTATTGGAGAGTACAAGGATGTGTAAATAAACATACTCAGGTGTGGAGCAATATTACTATTGTGAAAGCAGGGCAGCAAGGGAGAGGAGAAGGGAAAAGCTATTTTACGTGGACATGGTTTGAAGCAATCATGCCTAGAGTGAAAGCAGCCTCAAAGTAGGCAATGCATCTGATGGCATCTATTTACAGAGTGGAAAGAAACTATAGAAACTTGAAGCAAACCTACAGTAGATGCAGGAACAATGTTACTCATGGCATCAACCTGCAAATTTAAATACCAATACACATCAAGTTGAATGTGTCATGCCATACATTTAAAATAAAAATGCTGTTTTGATGTGAAAAAGACTTTACTGTCTGCTTTCATGTCAAAACATGACCATAAGCCTTTCAGAGCGAAGTAATATTACACTTCTGACTATGTAAGTAGGAATGAGAGATGAGAGATGTCCGTATTCAAACTTAATAAAGTGTGCATTGGTGCGTTATGAGAAGAAAGCAGACTGGCTGATATACACCGCTCTTTTCATAAAGCCACATGCTTGCTTCTTAATGAGCACCACTTCCCCTTTTAATACAGAGATGATATGAATGGTGATCTTCTTTCCAGTTTCCCTGATTATACATCTTATTTTAATTCAGGTGGCTTTCCATGTGTCCTTGTAGGAAATGTCTACTTTAGTGAGCATTGAAACCCAGCTTATTGTTCTGATGCTACATAAGCTTGAAGATATGGAAGATTATATGTGAAGGATTCAGAGGCTTAGCTGTGCATTTGATGCTGCTCTATCAAATCTTAGATCTGGATTTGAAATGATGGGTTTAAACATTTTTATAGAAAATTGTACTGGGTAATTGCAACATTTCTTACAAAGATTATCAATAATTTCAATACTGAGAAACAAGAGATTGATGTGGCAGTTCGACAATGAAACATGACACAGAAACTTACCTACAGTACATCAGAAAAAACACAATTTTATATTATTCACCAGTCATTTCTTCATAGTTTGCTTTGAAAGAGCCAGACTTTTTGTTAATGTAGTCTTGAGGAATAGTTCTAATGGCTTCCTGGAGGTCTTTTTTGGCTCCCAGTTTTGGCAAGTTTTTGGCTCTCATTTTCAGTCCAGTTACTGTACCTGAGCAGTTTCAGAGGAATGTTTTTGTTTCTTAAGCTATACAGTGGCATATAAATCGTTCACACACAAAACAAACAATGACAAGCATTGAAAGTGATTAGTATTCTGTTGATGCTGAATGCTGAGTGGTTGGAAGAGATGAGAGGGGAAATAAGGTTGCTGCTGAGGTTGTTACATAAACAACCAAGTGTACCTTTAGGCACTTTGCCATTGAATGGCCAGTGTTTCAGACATAAAGGAGGCAGTCTGATCATTATTCCGGCATACTGAGAAAACATTATTTTTATTAGTGTAGTAACATTAGCATTAGTGTAAAGAAAAATAAAAGTTGTTAATTATTTTACTCTGCACAAACAAAAGTCCTGGTTTGACTTGAACACCCATAATAATAATAATAATAATAATAATAATAATAATAATAATAATAATAATAATAATAATAATAAAAGTGGCTTGTGCTTGCACACCCTTTATTCCCAAACACATGTGTCCGCAGTGCAACATGTCAAGCCTGTGGTTAGAAATACCACTGTTTTCATGAATGCATGCATGAGACATAAAGTGTTTGTGGCTCAGGTCTGGAGGCTTTGCCATCCACTGAATGCGACAAATTTCGTCTGCTTCAACATTTTCATTTGTCACAGCTTTCTTGAACAGTGCACACTCATTGAAGCTTTCCTTAATTATTGTCATTTCATCAGACGCGAGCTCAGTGTTTCTCAGATTCATGGAAGCTGCAGAATTAAAAAGCAGATGGTGTACTTTTTATAGCCAAGTGCATATACTGTATGAGAAAATGGATAACAACATTGAGACAAACCCTGAGTAAAAGCAGAGTATTTCAGAACAGTGCAAAACACTGAACCTTGAGGTCAAAGTGACTTGGAAAAGAGCTTCAAAGGTCTCGAAAATGAATATCTCACCATGCCTGTGCAGAGATGGGAAGTAAAAAAAAATACTTTATTACTAAGTTATTTTAAACTTAATGTAGTTTACTTATTGTTATTTTGCCTTATACTTTTTAAACACTTTCTGCTCTTATGGAGGAATTGTAAAAATAAAGTAACGATTTATAATCTTCCTCCCAATTTGCACATACTGTAGTGTGTGAATGAGCATGTAAGTGTGTACTGACAATGTAAAGCTACTCCTTTTCCAACACGAATCAAAAGTCAAAGGTGTTGAGGATATTAAGTGTGATTTAAATGACTTTTTTGTACAGTGACAGACTGCTATTACCAGTCAGCTTGCTTGACCATAATCATTATCATGCTAGATAACATTTAAGACATAATTAAATTAGGAATGAACCCACTAATTGTGACTTAGGTAACTATTTGTATGCAGCTAGCTTCTTAAGAATTTTTAAATCATGCTAACTAAAATTTGTTTAAGTGTGATGGCAGGTTATTATTAGCATGCAGATAAGTTGTATTGTTGGAATTAAGATCATTCTGGCATGACTTAAGTAATTTTACAGATGGTTGTTACTTTCTGACATAGTACATGTACCACACTAGGGTACATTGTTCTACCATATACAGTACATTCTTTAATACTGAACTATGTTATACCATGTTGTATGGTACTTTAGAGCACATATCAGGATGCTGTTCAAAATATGTTATGCATATAGTATTATATAGTACATATGTATATAACATTAATTAAATAGTGTATGTTGAAATTCTTAATATTATATACCATAATATGGTACTGCCTGTACTTTCAGTTATTATCATGCTAAATTAAAAAAAATTTAATTGGCCTTGGAGAATCAAATTATTTTACTGTTTTTTTATGTTTGTTTGTTTTTTTTGCTGCTGTGGCAAAACAGACTAATCAGCCATCGGTAACTAAATACGTGTCTAAATATGATTGCTAATATTGAATGCACTTTTTTTCCTACTTTTTCCACCTTCATCTCACTCATCCTCTATACCGTTTAATTCTGCATACAGGGTTGCAGGAGCCTGGAGCCTATCCCAGGAGACTTAGGGCACTAGGTGAGGTACACCCTGGACAGGGTGCCAATCCATCGCAGGGCACACACATACACACTCTCACATACTACAGGCAATTTGGGAACTCCAATCAGAGTAATCAGCATGTCTTTGGACTGTGGGAGGAACTCAGAGTACTGAGTACTCAGAGGAAACCCACCAAGCATGGGGAGAAAATGCAAACTCCATGCACACAGAGCCTGAGGCAGGAATCATACCTGGACCCTGGAGGTCCAAGGCCACCACGCCGCCACACCTAAACCTGTATGAACAGGAGGAATATTTTAGCTTAGCTGTGCTGCTGCACCTTTACAGTCATTAAGTAAATTATTCCCACCTGTTTTCCCACCTCTCCTGTCTGAGAATATGAATATTAAACAAGGCAGAAGAGATTGAGCATTGGCAGAGATTACCATCATGGACTTATAATGGATCTTAAAATTTATTATTTGCCATAACAAGGCATATATCTATTTTGAACTTGACTTTTTGTTTTTTAGAAGGCTTTTTAGAAGACCCAGAGTTAAAAGACAACTATAGACTTTTACTGTATGTATGCAGGTTAAATATGATTCTATATGATGCAAATTGCTTTCTTATGTAGAAATATGCAGGTTTAATTAAATCTCTGGCAGACTCCGCACTTAGAGTTCGTCAGTGTTAGCCAAGCTGATAGAAATGTACAACTCGCTACTAGAACTAATCACTCCCAAAATGCTTCAGTTCATCAAAGTGGAAAATTGACTGCTGTAGGTGACTACTTCAAAATGAAACAGTGCTCAGTGTGTCAGAAAATGTGTTACTGTGTTTCAAGTGGGGTTTTTTTTTTTTGCTGATAGTATGAGTGGACACTTATTTTGCTGCTGAAAAGCTATGTTTCATTAAAAAAAAATAGATGGTGTTTTGTACAAATCGTGTAATGATGTCGAACACACATCTTGCACAAACACGCTTCCCCAATCATAATTCTCTTTTCTACAGTGCCACCGGCATATCGCTAGTGCAGTTAAAATAAAGTTTAATAGGAAAAAAAATCAAGTCTCTCAAACATAAGGGTTAATTGTCAGGTTACTGTTGAAATATAAAAGGGCAACATCTTCTTTTCTCACTCACCATGTTTTCAGATTTATTTAATTTCAGAAACTTTGTAGGCATGTAACCTAATAGGAAAACTTTGCATCATTCCTAATATATATACAAATAGATAAAAAATAATAGGGATGCACACTTTTTTTTTTTAGACAGAAATACTTACAAGGCATCTGATTGAGACTGAGGTTGTGCATTGGGACTGGGTTCCTGTGGGATGCAGTAAAAGTCACCCAAGCAGGTAAGATATAGGATTGTGGAAGTTTAAATTAGGCTACTGGTTTGTTTATATTTTGGGATATAGAACTGATGAAATTTTTTGTAAAGTATTGCTGCTGGATGTGAACTAAAATACTGTGCGAACAGGATTAAAAAAAAGCACATTTCTGAGGAACTGGCAGACCCAAAATTCACAGACCATGCTGGCATGTCTATCATTAGTGTTTTTTAAATGTTACTGACGGCATAGTGGTATGATTCATATTTACTGTGTAGGGAAAATGTTTCGTGATGTAGAGGTTTTAGGTCACATTTACTTTGGCTTTAAATCCAAATAGAGATATACATACTTATAATGCTGTCACTGATTTACATCCCTTAAATTTTGCATACAAGGGGGCAGGATCTCATGCAGACAATTTGACCTTTGGCAGTGTAGCTACAGATATATTATCTCATTACAATGGAAGTGGCTGGGATGTACAGTATTAGGCAGCAAGTAAACCTTTTTTCTGGAATTGATGTGTTGGAAGCAGAAAAAAATGGGTATGCATGAGGATATGAGATACTATGACAAGGGAAAAATTGTAAAGTCTAGATGACTGGGTCACAGTGACTCCAAAACTGCAGTGTGATGTTCCTGACCTGCAGTGGTCAGAACCTACTTGAAGTGCTGAAAAGAAGGTACCCTAGTGAACCATGACAGGGTCATGAGCAACCAAGGCTCACTGATGCACATGGGGAGCAAAGGCTGGCCTATGTATTCTAATGAACATTCAGGTCATCAGCTGACCAAACCCATTGCTCTGGAATACTGACTACTGTACATGACAACTACTGTACAGTACATGACCCTTTTTCCATTTCTCCAAAGTCCAAGTTTTTATGCTGCCTAGCAAGCTGAAGCCTTTTGTCCTGATTAGTCTCATTAACAACTGTTTAATTAATTTGTCTCATTAACAGCTGCTTAGTTCAGCATAACATAACATTGTGCTTATACTATTATAACAAAACTCAAATTTTTTTGTTTGTTTTCCTATTTTTTGTTTTCTGGGATAGTGGGTGGCCCATGTTGTTTCAGAGTTTTAAATAAAGGTCACAATGTACATTTTAAAGTGAGTTGAGGAAATGTTGCTGGATAGATGTCCCAGTCTTAGACGAACTCATGTATGTATAGTATTTTGGGTTAAAGGTCAGTCAGACTTGCAATTTTCAGCCAACTCTGTCCCTCCTTTTTCAGTGCTATAAATAATTCACTAATTCACTATCATCTTTTTTTATTTTAAATCCAGTTTCCACATACTTACAGTGTTATCACCATGCACAGCTCATTCATAATTTCAGCTCACCTGTCAGGGAGCTGCGAGCCTGGAGCATTGCTGCATCATAAATTTAATGTCACCTACTGTCTATGACACATTCAACCTCGGCCCAGTCCCAGAGGACTCTCTCTCTCTCTCTCTCTCTCTCTCTCTCTCTCTCTCTTTACAGATATAGAGCCAGGAGGTCCTGCTGAACTGTCTGTGGCAGTTTATTATTCTCTTTTGATTTATTATTTCTCATGGGTACCAATGAGTTTTTATAATAGGCAAACTGAGCCTGCTTCTTGCCATAATTACATATTTATTAGCTTTTCATTTTCACTGCTTTATGACTTGGACTGAACAGATCATATTTAAGCCAAAAAAAAGAAAAAGAAAATGGTAAGGAAATAAAATCATGAGAATAAAAGCGGGACAATGCAACAATATGTTGTAATAATAAGTTTTTCACATTGTCAGTGATGAGGTAATCATTTATTTTTTTATTTTTTTTTTGGCACATGTATACCTACTCAGTAAAAAATATAATTAAAGCTTTTCATGAAAACATATTAATAAGTAAACTGGTCTAATGACATTGCTATTAAAATCGTATAATGACGTTACAAAATTACTGAAAAATGTACATTTTAGGCTTAAAATCTCATGAGGGTGTCAGTATATGTGAGTTTAAAGAAGATTATTGTATATTTTGGAATAATATACACTAAATAGAATAAAATCAGGATTGCTGTAGCTTAGAGGTGGTGTACATTTTATATATTGTAGAAGCAGCCTATAGGGATTTACACTATATCTGAAAGAGTTTATATTCCATTTTTTATTAATTTTTCAGTCCAAAATGTCATGTTGATTTCAAAGATATATTATACTATATTTCCTTATGAAATATTCCAGGTAAGTTAAATCACTATCATGAATAATATCTAATCCCTTTAATCCAAATTTTTAATGCAAATAAGACCACATTTTTTAGTTAATACCAGATGCACATATTGTGGGGTCCAGAAGTCTGACAATAATAGTTGAAATTCTTCTACTTAGCATTCTTTTCTAAATGAAGGCAACAGAATTTATTGGAAATTATGGAATAGAAACACTTTTTGATGAATTTCAGGTCCAGGGTTTAGATGTTTTGAGTTCCTTAGTATTTGGTATGTCCAAATGTTTTGCTTTAATGATAGCGTGGACTTGACTCAACACTGATTCCACAAGCTTGTTGCAAAACCTTGATCTATTTTTGATCAAATAATATATGTTAACCACTTCATACAAAAGGTCAGATTTCCCTTATGCCTTATCACTTCTATTGAGAGTGTTTAGTGTTCAGTGAGAGTGTGTGTGTTCAGATGACACATCACACTTTATTTGATTACATTTAAATAGGAAACTAGAAATAATGATATTAATAGTATATATTCACAATATTGAATATTTATTTTCATTGGTTTTATTTAATTTAAAATTATAAAACCTGTTTATTTTATATATATCAATCCCAAATTTTCAATATGGTCTCAGACTTTTGGGCTGCAATGGATCCCTTTTAGCCCTGACTAGGTCTTGCTAGATTGATATCTTTGGCAAAAGATAAAAAGAGGGTGGTTAGAAGTTAGAGATAAAACATTTAGTCATTCCAGACTGTAGAGCCAAATCGGCATCTGCAGCTCACGGCTTGAGATGAAACCGGCCCAAGTTAAAGCTTCAGCATTTGCATACAATCTGGAGCGTGGAGCACCATAAAACACTAATGAACACATTAAAGAGGCAAAACAGAGGCTGCTGATTTGTGACGGGGGGAGTGGGGATGTGCAGTAGATTGATTCTGGTGCGGTTGGCGGCTCCTCCAGGCTAACCAGTAAGTAATCATCCTTGTAAAATGTTTATGGGAGTCACCGCTGTGCCCCCGATTTCATCCAGCACCCACTTGGTGATGCACTGGCTGAAATTGATAGGTACGGCTGAGAGGACACCTGCGCTCTGCTGAACTGACTCCTACTGATCTCGCCTGGATGTGTGTGTGGCCATGTACGAGATGGGGAGGTGCATGGTGACGGCGTTGGGGGGCCAGTGTGCATCCAGGGGAGATGGGGCTATTACATTAGCTAGGTCTGATTGGTGGAGCTGAAATTGGAACACATTCCTGGGCCCTTACACAAATCCAGAGGACTATAAATCTCTCAGCCAACTTGTGCCACTTACCGCAGGCAGCAGACGAGCATTATGTTCCTCAGACTTCCCCCTCAGCTGTTAGCGTGTTGGAACAAAGCATCTGTGCAGCATGGTTTTGAATTCGTTGAATTGGATAAGCAGTGGCTGATGTCATTGAGTCTTTTTATACTTCTCAGTTCAGCGATGCGGCTTTCGGGTCTTGTCGAAACAAGCGTCAGATGGAATGATAATGCTGACAAAGAGAAAGGGCACAAATAAAGAGTAATAAACAGATTGTGCACACATCAAGTAAATCCACCACATTTACCTTTAGGTTAATGTATTGCTGTATCTAGTAAGTTGTTGTAAGTTCAGTCCTCAAGAGAAGGCCAACAGAAGCTTTTGTATAACTGGAGTATGGATATTTTTTTTTACTCACCATCGTATTTATGGCTTCCTAATTAATTCACAGTCTAGCATTTATGAATTTAATATTTGACCCAAATGGTCAAGTTGAAGTCCACGTTTTGAGTGTATTTATAGCCCAAGCTATAAAAGTGTCATATTGTGGTTACATTAAACTATCAGTGTTTTTCATATTGCATACTACTGCTCACTCTAGCTGCTAACACATAAAATTATATTTCAAATCGTTTCCATGCTTGAGAAGATAAATGTCTGTATTAATACAGATGTGTAGGTGAAGATATCACTTGGACATTTTGGCTCAATTACATAAAGGTTGTTGATGAATGTCGCTGTTGTTGATGATCCTTTGCTCTTCATGTTGATGAAGCTACGCTCCTGCTATACGATCATTAGTAATGGCTGCTTTGTGTATCTATTCACTAGAGTATGCTTGATGAAATCGTTCACTTGGTTGCCTTTCAGTCATCCTTTTAGAATTGATTTTGAAGAAACTTCCGGGGGAGTTAAGTCAATAAGAATAAAACATGCTTCTATTGCTAATCCTCCTGAGGTGTGTATGTGTGTACGTGTATGTACGTATGTGAATATATACTATATACACATATGTGTGAATATAAAATAACCTTACTCCGTCCCTAACCTCCAATTTTCAACGCTTTTCCTATTAAACTAAAGTCTGTGCTCGTTTAGAAGCATTTGCCGTCATGAGATCTCATTGTTCCTTTGGTGAAAAGTGCCAATGCAGCTGCCTTACTGTTTTCTCAGATAGAGTATTGGCGGGGGAGGAGAGCCTCTCTTTGCTTGTTCTCATGCATTCCTCTGAGGCTAGCATACTTGACACCCTCCTCTTGGCACTGAAGAGCCATGGCTGCAGTAAAGGCCACAGACAAAGTTCATTTCATAGCGAAATGAAATCCAAAGCCATACCCGTATGTCTGCTGTGTCCTTTGTTACCCTTGGTAAACAAAAGGCCATAGTCATGCAGTTCTACTGGGGCAACTCTCAAGCAAACCCATGTGCATAATGGAAACATGCGCACTCTGACTGAAAAAAAAAAAATTGGTGGAGTTTATATAAGTGGTCAAATCTAAACTTTTGATACAGACAGCTGTTAAATGATAGTCATGCTGAACTTTCCTAATGCTAAACAATAACATTATGAGTGAATAATAAGGACCCATTTCAAAGTTCCAAGACACCCAGTCAGTATTCAGTTACTGTTCTCTCTGGGTCCTTTTGGGTTTCCTCCCAATTTCTAAAAACGTATCAGTAGTTCTAGATGGCTAAATTGCTAGTATGGGTACATCAGGTGCTGTAATAGCCTGACGTCCCATCAGGGGATTATACACATCTTGTTTGCAGTATTCCTGAGATAGACTCTGGGCACCAAAAGCTCACCCAATGTCGCTGGGGATCTCAGGGCACCCCATCTGTTGCAATCCCACAAAAAGCCAATGTAGCGCAACTCACTGAAAAAAAGTCAATGCTGCCCATCTTAGAAAGGCACCAGAACACTCAGTGTACCACAGCTGTGCACACAGGGCCCAACAATCAAAGAGCAGAAAGCTGCCTACCCGGCCTCCAAGATTCACAGGTCCTAATCCGATTGAGCACCTATGGAATATGACGGACAAACAAATCCATGTAGATTGTGGGAGGCCCCACAACCTACATCACCCAAAGGATCCACTGCCAACATCCTGGTGCCAGACACCACAACATACCCTAGAGTTTATGTAGAGTCATGATTTGAAGGGGCCTGAGCTGTCCAAGGGGAACCTACACAATATAAGGCATAACGTTTTGCATTGTAATGCTATAGCTGATCAGTGTATACTTTTATCTTTCTTTTCTTTCTTTCATTTTAATTCTCTCTTTGTCTCTCTTTTAAGGATTGGGTAAATAGACAATAGTGTGCTACAGCTTGAAAGTAAAAGCCAAAGAAACAAAAAAAGGAATATTGTAAAAGATGACATTTTGATAACAAGAACATGGGTAAGTGGGTTCTCTGTTGTCCATTTCATAATGTTCTGACACAGCAAATGAAACGACATGATTATGGGCCTTACCAAAGGATTAGTTAACGCACTGAAATTAGATTGAATGTATTTGAGCCATGGAAGGAAAGGGGAGGTGGACAGAGAGATAAACAAAACAGCGGCATTTTTACAGGGCAAAGCAATTAGACGTTGCTGGGGCAACAGCGGTGGATGTGACCTCATCAGGCCACATCTCATCCTCGCTCTTGCAAAAGGGAGACGGTTGAGGCAAGACCTGCAAAATTAAAAGGCAACCTTCAAAGACAAGACTCAAATTCATTTTCCTTCGTCTTCAGCCCAAACAGTTCAACCTTGTTAGAAGGGAGGCCAGATACTGCCTTTGACATTTTTGTGGGGGATCAAAACTTGACATTCTTGCTGTAGAGTTACCATTAATTTTAAGCACCTTTCATAATAACATGCTTATTAAAAGACTCAAAATGGCATGAGGTTGATTGTTCCAACATTCATAATGCTGCCAAAGTAACGTCTCAACATTGTTTTAACGACCAAAAATTCCTGCTTAAAATAGTTCATTTCCAGCCTATTTCCTTGTGATGAGCACATCTCACCATTAACTGTTCAAAGGAGATTAATGCATTTTTTGGATGCCTTCAGCATTCCTTTACAATGTAGAAAGAAATAAAAATCAGAAACGATCATGGAGTTAGAAAGTGACCGCAAACTTTTGAACGGTAGTGCAGATGCTCATCTGGTTAATAAATTAATCTGCTACATAAGTGCTACAGTTTTGTTTTGGGGTAAAATCAGACCATATATGGACCTGTGAAACATTTCTGCACCACTGACCATGTAATTTTGAAACATAAGCCAAAGCAGGCACCTGCAGTCACATGAACCTTTTTGGTTTGGGTAAAATAAAACTGTGGCCTGAGGAGAAAGCAGCTTTTTCCCCCATAACAGCTATGTGAAGTCTTGGTCTTTATCTGTACTAAGGGTTGATCCTGACTAGGGAAAAGGTGCAGGGCTGTAGAAATTGAAAGAAGAAACACATCAAAGAGGGGTAATGAACCTTGTCCAATCCCAGCCTAACCGAGAGGCTCTTGGGGCTAGGAGATGGGGAAGAATTCTGATGAAGCTGTTTTCCTCACCAGAGTAATGGGCAGTGTGGGAGTGTGTGTGTGCATGTATTTGTGTGTGTGTGTGTGTGTGTGTGTGTCTATACATGCGTAGGAGTCTGCGAGGCACACAAAAAGTGGCTGCGTAGGTGGAGTGCGTTCCAAACCTTTGATGGCTCTAAACAAAGCTTCCAAAGCTTTGCAAATTCCACAATCCGAGACTTCCATATGGGAAAGAATGGGCACTCAAGGTGGATTAATCCTAACAGGCAGCCCATGCACACCTCATTAAGCTCTGAGATCCTGATGAACATCTGGGAGCGGCTTAACCAGTCTGAAAACCAGGACTGAACTTACTACTTTTTGAGAAGTCCAACCGAAATGGAAAGTTTTTCATGATGCCTAGTTTCCAAGCTCTGTTGTTTTTAACGATCGAGGTCTCTCCATGAAGGCTTTTAAATGGTTCTTGCACTATTTACGATTTCAAAAGACTGGCTTGAATGTCCCCTATAGTTAATGGTTAACCATAGACAATTTGTTTATGGCTATGAATAAGACAATTCAAGGGGTGCATTTTGACTAGGTTCCATAGTTCCAGACAAGATAGAAGGCTTTGGTGCATCCACATCTGGTCCACCATTTCCTGACCCCTAGTATAAGTATAAAAGAAAAAGAGGCAAGTGTTTATATAAATGTTTAATTAGAAGATTCAGGACTATCTCAAGTCTGTCATAGAAATTATGTTTGAGCAAATCTCCCTTAAGAGAAAAAAAACCCCTCATTGCTCCTTTAGTTGTGCATTGTGTGGCACACCATCTGTTCTTTTCTTTCGTTAAGGTTGGTTACACCTTCTTAGGATAGCGTGTATGCGTGTCTTGTGTGTCTTATGTGTGTGTGAGGTTTCAATTGGGCTGGAAAGAACATCGGTTCTCTTGTGATTTAATGGACTAAATGGACTGCGCCTGTAGCTGGATGTTTCAGTCTGTCCTCATTATCCAAGAAGAGCCGCGCAGCATCCATGGAGAACATCAAACACAAGCATAGCAGCTTTTCACCGAACATGAATAACAAAGGTAATATGGGATTTGGCTTCTGAGAGATTGTCTCGGATGAGGTGAGCGAGTATATGCTCAGCAAATCACCCAGTACAGCTGAAGGAACAGGATTAAAAAAGATGCCTGATCTGTTCATCTCACTCCCTAATGTTCAACACATGCTGCATACAGATAATCCTAATCCTTAGGTTATATGTTTTAGAATGTTGAGAGATTTCAAAAGAAGAATTGACACTCATGATACTGTACTTCATTATACACTCATGAACAAAATCTTAAGACCAGAGGAAACATTTCAAGTATTCACATTTCGCGCTGGTGGATCTTAACTAGGTTGTAAGAATGGCAAGAGACAAAAAAAAAAAAACAGAGCTTGGCAATTTATTGAAAACTGCATTTAAACTCAAACAGGCTGTTCATCAGCTGATCAAAAGTATCCACAACAGAACTAAAAGTGTCAAAAAAGGACTCAGTAGTGAGTAGCGCCATCATTCCTGTTGATAACTTCAAACGCTTGTTTCGGTATGCTTGATGCAACTGTTTCCAGGAGGCTGGTGGAATCGTTGCTCCATGTGGTGAAGATGGCTTCACAAAGGGCATCCACAGACTGGAACTGACGTCTGTTTTTGTAAACTTCCCTTGCCATCCATCCCCAAACTTTCTCAACGGGCTTTAGATCAGGGGAACATGCAGGATGGTCCAGTCTTCCATCTTTCAATGTCCCATGTTTGGTGTTCCCTTGCAAATTCCAAATGGGCAAGTTTGTAATGTGGGAGGACAAGTGGCTTTCAAAGAGGTTTTTTGTTCTTTAAGCCCTTGAGCCCAGACGCTCTCTTATGGTTTTTGGGTTACAGTCAGCATCAGTAAGGGCCTTAATTTGGGTCGAGGATCGGCCCGTGTCTTCACGGACAGCCCGTCTGATCCTCCAGCTCAGTGGATCTATTGCAAAACTTTTTTATAACTTTTTATTCAGTTTCAGACATTCACAAGGGTCTTGTGTGTGTACATAGGAATAAAATAAGGCCTGCACCATTTCTCTTGTATTTATTTACTATTTTTGTCCAAAAAGAAATTCAGATTTCCTGTTTGGTATGAAATCAGTGGTGGATCAGGTGGTTGAGACACTGGGTTGCTTTTCAGAGGATTGATGGTTTAAGCCACACCACTGCCGGGTTACCTTAGCCCTATGTCCTATACAACCCAGCCACTGTTTGCAGTGCTGGTCCCAAGCCTGGTTAGATAATGGGAGTATTGTGACAGGAAGGGCATCTGGTGTAAAAACAAAACAAAAAAAAAACAATTCCAAGCAAGAAGACAAAAAGAGGAGGGAACTACAGGAAAGTTTTCAGGAAAGTCCCATTCCTGCATTCTGATTGACTAGAAAACTGCTCTTATACTGTATATTATATGTCTGCATACTCAGTAATAACGTAAATTGCTGTGTGTTGTTTTTGCTGTTTATTTATTTCAGAAATTTTAATAATTAAAGGGATATTGTTGCTTCAGTATATTTAAATACCACAGGATACAATATTACTGTATTATCGACCAAGCCATTACAAGTGTGTAATGTATTACTGTTGTCATCATAATATGGCAGATGAACTACATATTATATCATTTTCTGGGAAGAAATGTTTATTTATTGTTTATGGAAGGAGTCTCCAGTGTCAGCACTTTGTGAGAGTCATTAAGCTTTTTGCCATTTGAGGGAGAGAAGTTTGCACTTTCAATAATGTCATGCTACTGTATGTTTTTGTCTTTGGGAGAGAGAAAAAAAAACAAAGAACAGTTTTTTTTTTATTTTTATAGCTGTTATAAAATAAGTGATAAGAGGAGCTTGTCTCATGGCTATTACGCAAAATTAAGGTGTGTGTGATGCATTATTTGTTAACTAACAAAGAAAGTATTGACTTATTATTAGTAGCAAATCACTACTAATACTTTCTGCTGTTTTAGGAAAATGAGCCACTGTCATGTTTTATTCCCTATCTATCACACAAACCTTGCAAAATCATCTTATGCAGAATTGCAGAGACCCTTACAAGATGACTGATGCATAGAGCTGCTTAGATAATCCACAAAACAATAGGTACTCTTCAGGTCTAATAGCTTTCTGTTCACATGATTGCTAGGGCTTTTCTTGGAAAATGGTTCCCATCTGTTTTCTCAAGACAAGCTATTCTTTTTGCATTTATTAAGTTAGGTCAGTTTGAAGGTTCCGCTTAGTAGTTTGGCAAAATACTTAGAAATACTTTGGCCTCACTTTGGTCTGATAAGGTTCAGAGTTTAGGGTTGGATAGTAATAGGGATATGTGTGAACAAAGAAGTTACGAGTACATTCCATCCTGTTGAGCATGTCCTGACTTGTCATTGGGAGTTTTTTTCTGATAAAAGAGAATATTTCTCTTATCTCAATATGCTTTAGTTCTTGTAGTGTGTCCAGTGCATCTTCGGGAATGATGATGTTTCTAAAAGACACAAAGTTCAGATTTTTGAAATGGTACAGTCTACAGTCTTAAACGTTTTGGTTACATTCACATTACCAGCCTAAAGTGAATCAATTCAGATTTTTTTTTACCCTAATCTGACACAGATCTAATTTTTTGGCGTTGCCTAAATGCAGACGATCAGATCTAAGTCACTTTTATATGTGATATATCCGAACAAAGTCATGTGACTTTTGAGAGCTCACTCATCATCTATACTGCTTTATCCTGTATACAGGGTCACGGGGGGGGGCAGGGTCCCAGGAGACTTAGTGCATGAGGCGGGGTGCACCCTGGATATCCATCACAGGTCACACACACAGACAATTATGCACTCACACACTCATTCACACAGTACTCATTCACACAGGAAATGCCAATTAGCCTAATTTGCATGTCTTTGGACTGTAGGAGTAAACCAGAGCTCCCAGAGGAAACCCACCCAGCACAGGGAGAACATGCACACTCCATGCACACAGACCCGAAGCAGGAATCAAACACTTGAACCTGGAGGTGCAAGGCGACAGTGCTAACCACTACGCCATCGTGCCATCACTTTTGATAACAGTGAGATCTAAAGGCATGCAGCTTTTTGCCTCTGAGCATGCATAAGGCACTCATTGACATTATCAGCACCGGCATCATGGGAATTTCATTGCAGTGCTAGCAATAGCTGCAAAACAGCTAAAATGAGGCATCTGGCTTTCTTCCTTCTTCTGGACCTCAATAAATACAGTCGACTAATTGCTTGTTGACCTCCAGAGCAAAATCACAAGCATATTTTTGCTAAAGTTGCATCCACTGTTTGAAATGAATGAGACAATGAGTCGCACAAATATGACATGTTTTAAGCTTGATGTCATACAGATGTGCGCATGTATGCCGTTTCAGTAGACAGATGTGTCCACATAAGAATCATATAAAAGTCACTTGTAATTATGGATGTGAACTGTCATGGCATGCAAATCTGCTCTGACCAAAAAAATTGGAATTGAGCAATATGGCCCACAAAAAGTGCTAAGGTGCAGTGATATTAAACTTTATTCTTCATTTCAAACATTGCTAGTTTTGTGGATAAAAGCTTAACCTCTGTTTTCCCCCTCAACACTCAATATAGATGTTATAGATTCCTGCTGGTGTAGCTGTGGCAGCCATTTTATGCATTATGACCAAAGAATGCTATAATCATCAGAGGACCTATGCAGTAGACATATTTTTTGATGATTGGACACTTGCATCATTACTTTTCTTTGGAAGTATTTTTTTCTCTTGTAATTACTCCGCTCTTTATCTCTCAGCAGCCCTCAAGTTGTCGCCTTTGCCATTCATATCAACCAAACAATTAATGACAGTCAGTTCTAATTAAGGCTTTGCAAAAAGCAGGGAAAGGGAATGCAGGAAACCAACCCACCCTTTTTATGTGAGCATTAGGACTCAATGAGTGTATGGGGCTCGATCGACTCTCACTTTGCCCATTGTCAGAGAAAATGAGTCTTTCTTACTTTCATTAATTTGTCAAGATTTTACAATAAAACTAAGCTCTTTGCTGTGAGAGCTCTGATGGCTTATTTCTAGTATTTGTACCAATAATGTCTCTATTTTTTATTATTATTTTTTTTGCATTATGTGATAAGGCGAATAGAGGAGTTTGGGCATCACACACTGGCATTAAGAAACATTTCTATAGCTAAACAAGCTAGCATAATAAGTTCATGTTAAAAACAACAAAGGACAAAAAAGTCATGTTTAAGAAATGTCAAATTATTAGCCTGCATCAAGAAAACAAAACAGGTATGGAGATGGCTGAAATCACTAATGTTGGTTAACATCAGTCCAATGCATTTTTAAAACTTCATCAAAGAAATATGGTCAGAAAGAAATTATGAATCAAAATGTGTTTGGTGAGATTGTAATTACATAAATTACATTTACTGTATGTTTAATAGTCCAAGCATGAACATTTCCACACACAGACAATGTAATGAGAACTCACAGGTTTGGTACTGAACAGCTGTGTCTCCATGAAAAAAAAAAAAAGAAAGAAAGAAAAAACAGCTGTTAGTGAGACTAATCAGAAAAAAAGCATAGGAGCTTAAAGATGGAGCAATTGGCTTTGGGGCAATGGGAAAAGATGGTGTGGTCTGATGAAATTTCGGATTGACCTTATACCAGAGTTGAAGTGCATGAACCAATGCACCATCATGCATAGGGGCAACTGTATAAGCCTCTGGAGGCAGTGTTATGATCTGGGGTTGCTTCAGTTGCCCAGGTCTAGACAATGTTATGTGGTAATAAAATGAAGTCAGCTGACGACCTGAATGTGCTGGTTATCACAGCTATGGAGTTTTTTTTTATTCCCTAAATGGCACAGGCATATTCCAGGACTCAAACTGTTAAAGAGTGGATTCACACATGAATTGGCCGCCACATTGAGTACTGTAACCAAAGCTGATGATGTAGAAATTATATAGTAAATACACATCTCTTGCTCTGGTCTGGTGTTTGTCCATGTGATACCAAACTATAATCTGTAAAATAAAGCAACCCTGGCTTCAAGATGGCTGCCAGGTAACTGTTTATATACTTTTTGTCAATTTGCCAGCTAATTCTGTCTAAGGGTGGGAGAAACCAACTTAGTTTAAGGCAAGTGTGGAGCTTTTTAAGCATAAACAAATTGATGCATTAATATATACACAGTTAGTTGATTAGAGTCAGTGTTCAGTGAATGTGTCATATGATACCAATACATCTGTTTCCTTTATGACCCTAAAGTTCACTAGGGGGAAAAAATATGGAAACTATTATTATTATTATTATTATTATTATTATTATTATACCATTAACCTTGCAGCTAGTACAAAAATAAACAAGACTACATTTGAGGTAATAGGATTTTTTTAAGGTAAGCAATTATGTAAACATTTTTATTACACTCACCATTGAGAGAGCAGCATAATTTTAAATATCTTTTTTGTAATTTACAGATATTTCTATACATTTCTGATTTTGCAGCGACCCATAAACATATTTTCTGAAATCATCCACATAATGATTTAATGATGACATTAAATGATTGTCATAGAAAAAGAAATATCGATCTGTCTACCCTGTGTGAGTCCAGACATACAGGTCTCAGGAGGCCTTTCCACACTTTCTTTTTCCAAAGGCACGGCTTTGATTTATGAGTTTAATAACATAGAGAAGCAGTAATCCAGAACTAATTCCAAATTAGCCATCTAATAGTAGTACCTATATTACCAGAAGGTGGACCATGCTCAGTGTGATGTAATTATTTTTGAAGGTGGACAGGCGCCATTTTTGTGTGTATATTCATATGGCTGTGTGTGTGTGTGTGTGTGTGTGTGTGTGTGTGTGTGTGTGTGTGTGTGTGTGTGTGTGTGTGTGTGTGTG
>JAQQZT010000016.1:8277417-8288541 GCA_030068275.1 Clarias platycephalus | reverse complement strand
TGTGTGTGTGTGTGTGTGTGTGAGAGAGAGAGAGAGAGAGAGAGAGAGAGAGAGAGAGAGAGAGAGAGAAAGAAAGATGTTTATATTCTGGTTTCTTTTTATGATTATTACCCTCTGAGATATAGATATAAAATTAACAGTTCATTATCACTTATGTCTATAATAATCTGCATGAGAAACCATTATTAAGACCAGGGAAGCTCACAGCAGGTAGGGGACCTGGCGGTGCAATTTGCCATATTGTAAATTTATAGACTGAAAAGTCTGAACTCAGCTAAAAAACTTTCGATCATGGCATTCTGGAATTATTACCCACATCTTTGATCTGATTTTCAAACACATTCCAGCAGCTTATTCTTTATTTTAATTTAGGAAGCTCATCCTTGTAGTAAAATAAAGGTAACATAAAAGAGAGAACAGGCAACGAGAAACATAAAAGCCTGTGCAATCAATTCACATTATACCCCTCAGGCCAAAACAGCCAAATAATGAGGTAGATCATTTAAGGTTTAAACGCAAAAAGAATTAGAATCAGTCCATTTCTTTTGGTTCGATCTCTTTTAATCAGCTAAATTGTGGGGGGGTTGTGTGATTTCATATTTAACATTTAAACTGTTACATCTAGTAGCTACCAGCTACCACTATGGCGTTGTTGTTTTTTTTTAATAGCTGTCCGCTTATGAGTATTTCGACATTATATGGTAAATGTACAGTTTTTCTTTTTTAGGTTTTGCTGACCTTTTGTCACTCCCCTCAAGAAAGAGTTTGAGGTTGCAAATGGGCATGAACCATTTGAAAATAGAAAGACTACCCTAAATGCTTCTTCAATCTGTCCTTTAGATTCTATGCAGCAAATCACAAAAGGTTTACCTTTAGAAAGCTAGAAGCATCAACTATGCACTCAATAAAAAACATTTTCTGTGAGTGTATCAGTGGTTCATCAGGAGTTTAGTAACTTTAGATGTTGCTAAGACAATTTTAAATTGAGCTTGAGTAACTGTTGAAATGTTTTACATGTTATCTCACAGTTTCCTTCCACATACAGAAAAAAAAAATAAATCAGAGTGGTGAATTTACTATGCTAAATTGCCCTAAATTGTATGTGAACTAGTGGCCCATCCAGGGTGTATTCACACCTTTTGTCCATAATGTACAGTAAGCTCCAAATCCATGGCAACCCTGCCCAGGATAAAGATAAAAGAATGAATAATTCAATAAAATGTGCTATTGCATAACTCAAGAGAAACTTATTGTCAGTTTAGTGCAGATATATTTCGACCTTCAGAAGCCTGGAGTGACGTTTTATCCAACAAAGTGCAGAAGTACCGTAGGAACTCACAATACACTTGGTTGCGTTCACTCTAACCGACCATTGTGTTGTCGTGTTATACTGTACAGTACCTTCTGTACAATCCAAGCTGACTGTTTGTATTAATCCAAAACAAATGCATTAATCATTTTGTTTTGCCGTTTCAATATTTATCAAAAAGAGACTATTTGCATATTAAAAACAACACATCTGATGGTTCAATTAAATTTTGCATAATAGGTTCCCTTTAAATAAAAAAAAGTAACTACAAAGTACAGACAAATATTTTGAAGATCGTTACTTCCCAAAACTTCTCAGGCCCTCTTTGTAGGCCTAAAAGATCATGATGTTGAAGCCAGCTCCCAAGTTTTAATATCACTACTGGGAAAGATAAAAAAAAAAAGATCATTTTTATGGTAAGCTGAAAGTCCTGCTAGGCTAGAACCAAGCAGTATTTTAAAATACACTGTGGAATCATTCGAAATTCATGACTTCCTATTTAATTTAGGTATAGAATGCTAACCATTTCAGGACAGATGAACAGTACGTTTTTGCATTAATTTACAGCAGAAGACCTGGGAAACTAGTAACTTGAAATGACAGGCTTCCTGATCATTCACACTCTTATATTCTCCCAGATAGGCATTAATCGGAGTGTTGACCTTTGGGGCATCCTGTTATAGTTAAGGAATGAATGTTGGAGTGGTCTGATGTGGCCCAAGATTAATTACTATCCTATAACAGCCTGTGCTGGTGTGTTTTATTTCTTTTATGCCAAAACAAGGCTAAATAAAAATAACAAAAAATAAAAAGAAATTAAAGAAATAAAAGAAGGACAACATTTTTATCCATGTATACTGTAGTCATGTTGTAGAAGATTATTCAGACTTTTATTTCAGTTTGTCCTTTTACAAAGAAAGTACAAAAAATTCTTATGCCAAGTAACTTTAAGTTACAAATAAACATTGTTACAAAGCTCTGACACTGGAGACTCCTTACTTCCTCATATAAACAATTATAAACATTGTTGTACAGAATAACGGGGGGGAAAAAAACAGTTATGAGAGTAAATACTCCCTTTAGGTCTCTATATAATCCCCTGCTACACTAATGCACTTATCCCAGCATTTTACTAGTGCTTTTATACCATCAAAGTAGAAAGTTTTCTCAGTACACCAGAGCCATAATTGGACTACCTGCTTTCTAGTCTGAAACGCTGGCTTCCCAGAAGCTTCTTTAATGACACAAACATATGGAAATGGCTTGGAACGAGGTAAGGACTGTACGGGGGGCAGTGACTATAACTTCTAGCCGAGTTCCTGTAATGTGCAAGTTGTGTTGGTGAATGATTGTGTGTACAGTTCAAACAGACAGCTGTGTCTTAAAGGATCAGGTGTAATATTCACAGGACCAACTGCAATGGGCTTCGATCCACCTCGGCTGGGTTATCATTCACAGACACACAGCCTTCTTTAAAAAGTTTGCACCAGTGATATGATTTACTGTAGCTAAGAGTCTCATCACTGTATTGAGGTCTTCTGTTAATATCAATCGCATTCATGAGAAATTTTGTCCCAGTTTGAAAAAAAAAAGTCCCAGTTTGACACGAATGTCCCTTGTATATATAACCTAAGCCACAAATCACAGAAGGGTTGACCCTGCTGAGCGTCTGCAGTTTTGATATACTCGATTAGCATGAAAGCACTTTCTGCAGTCACTTTAAACAAACTTCATTCAAATGACAATTTATTTTAAATTAAGCATAAGCCTGAGCAGTTATAAACCATAAGGTGCAAATGAAAAAGACATTAGTGTGCCGCAGTATTGAGCTCCATTTTGCCTGGCAAAAGATAACAGCAAACTCTCTCCATTCCACTGACTTTGCAGCTAAAACACCGCGGCCCTGGCTCACTGTATTAACACACATACACTACTTTAAAATGAATCCCGCTTATCTTCAATTTGCAATTTAGAAGCATCTAATGACAACATTTGCCAGCTTGGGTTGGAAAACCAGTTTTGCTTTAGCATTACCCTGTGGAGAGCCAGATAAAGACTAATTGGGAATGTAAGTCCCAAGAGAAGCAGGTTGACTTGCAAACGAATAGCACTGCTTCGACTTGTATTGAAAACCCTTCTTAGGGACTGCCACGTTTTTATTAAAATAGGTGTTTGGATGCTCGTGTGAACAAACTTAAAGTTTTCTTGATTTATTTTTCATGTGGGTGTTTAGAAGCAGAATCCTTTTTATAGATACCTGTCTAATTAGCCAGCTTTTTAACTGTCCAACTTTCAGTACATTCACTGCTCAAGGGTTCAGTCCTGAGCATGAGTTACTGTTTTCTGATTTGATTGACTCCTGAGTCAGTTTCCTCCAGGTTAACTGGATTCCTCCAACCTTCAGTTCACACCCCTGTAGGGGGGCTGGTTTGTGCCAAAAAAAAAAAAACCCTCTAGGTACAAATGTATGTCTTTGCACATGGACTGGCATCATGTCCATGGTTTATTTCAGCCTTATGGATATCCGAGTAGCAGGAGCTGTTTTTTCGTGTTCTGAAGCAACTTGAGTACTGTCCTATTAATAAGATACCTAGCTGAATTAGATCAAGCAATGTCAATTGTCGATTATTCAGTAGTATGGTATTGCCATACGTTGGTGGTATTTATCATGTACATTTTTATGAGAGAATGACTTCTGGTAACTCACATTACATATGGAGATGATAGCTTAGCGTTTAGCATTGTCACCTTGTACTGTACCTCCAGGGTTGGGGGTTTGAATCATGTTCTCTAATAGTCCAAAGATAGTGGGTTGAATGGTGTTTCCAAATTGTCTACAGTGTTTGATCAGGCAGCAGAAGTAAGTTTTGGTCTTGCCTTCCTGGGAAGGTCTTCATGAGAGCCAGTTTCAACCTTGCACATATTAACATGCAAATGGATGTTAAGAAGCATAATTGCTCCAAATAAGGGTTAAAATGATTTGTGATGCTCTGTTTTGGCCAGCCATCAATGTTATCTCAAAGCCATGTCATCAAAGTTATTCTTTGATGACATGGCTTACAAAAATATCCAAAATATTAACTTAAAATAACTTACAAAAATATCATTGGCCCGACTATAGTCATCATTTACTACATCATTTAAAACTATATTACAAGGCGCCTCCAATGTTAGATTCCTTGTGCATTCTTTCCTAAAAACTGTCTTTTGGTTAAAAACTGTATCAAGGCACTGAAAATGGAGACCCATTCCACCAATGCTAAATAAACATGAAATACTGGGTAAAATACTGTGTATTATTACCTTTTATTGGCAAACTAGAATGAGTACATTAATATTAATCTGTGATTGTACTGTGAGGGAAAACTAATGAACACTGATCAGATTCACGAATTCAAATCAGTGATGGTACAACCTCAGAAAACCACACGGAGCCCTAATAAAGACGCCCTCTGTAAGACTCAGTGATGCTCTTTCAGAAAATCTAATCTCGGATCTTTAATGATGCAGTGTTTGTCAAATGTAAAAATATATTTGGTTTCCTCTGGGGACTGAGAGATAAACCGGCAAACCGATTGCATCATGCATTTTATGCAGTCTTTGTAATGAAGTAGGCATTTAATTACATTTGGCTGCACATTATTGAGATGAGGATGGTTAAGTCTCTTGCAATTCATTACAGGAGGCTTTTTTTTAACTGGCTTGTTTACCTTTTGAAATGAGACTTTTGCCTATTACCTGCAGCCAAGAGCAGATATAGCACTCGAGACTGGGCACGTTAAAAAGGGACAATAAATTACTGCAGCCTTGATCATTTGGCACGAGTTTGTGCAAGACAGAGCTCCTGGGTTATGATGCTTGAGCAGACAATAATTCATAAGAGTTAAACAGCGAATTAGGGGGACGGCATTGTTAGATGTAAATGCTTAATCGGTTGCATCATATTTATCCATGCGTGTTAGAAATGGTTTCATTTCTTAAGAACTTAATTAATCTGTATGTTTATGTACAGCCTTAAAAATGTTAGCTCGCATTCCAAATGTAGCTGAATCACTTTAACACATGTATATTAATAACAATGTGTGTTATTTATGCAGCTGTTTATGCACCAAGGTAAGTATTGTATGTAGGTCATATCATATTGTGTATGGATATATAAGTACAGTATGAAGCCATTTCCTGTGCGGTATGTATGTATGTACGCAAGCAAATCTACAAAGTCAGCTCCATAGCTCCATAATCTTGCGGTAGACCCTTTTCCTAGACCCTATCATGCACGGCATGGCATAATAAATAACACACAGAGATTAATTTATTCTCAAGATGGATCCCTGGTGCATTTATGCTCATTAGGGTTACACCACATACAGTATCTCAAGCATCTAGGAAGTTACATGTTTTCTACAGTCAGAAACTGGGACAAGGCATAAGATCAGCATCACTCCTTCATGAAACAAATCTCTACTACACTACTATAATACAGGCTTCACAAAACAGAGCCTAATTATGTCCTTGAACCCACTTTGCTAATTTTTTTTTGCCCTAACTCCATAAGGACATGTAAGGAATAAAGGACTTTTTTGCAAGAAAATAATCCATGGTGTGGTGCAATGGTGCCTTCGGTTTAGGAGGAGGGAGGGGGTTTCCATAACATCATCTACTGACCTGTTACTAATTTAAATTTATCAGCGAAAGACAATGTGTTTTTAAGCTGTTTATTTACACATTTAATGTAGTGTGTAAAATGTCCTAGGGACATTAGTTCCTGTTATCAGTCAGATTTTAAGTGCATCAGTGATTTTCTTACCAGCTTTGCTTTTTCATGATCGATAACAAGTAAAAAAAAAAAAAAAAAGAAAAAGAAAAAAAGATGATATTGTCATGCTATTGAGAAACTGAAAATTGCATGTATCCAGAGAACTTACTGACAGTGGAGAATCATTTAATAGATGTTAAGTAAATATATCCTTATAGAAATGTATATCACAAAGGTAATATATTTCTTTGTCACTACAATACTAACGTTAAAACTGAATCAGCACCTTCTGAACAGTCAGATTTATGAATTCCTCAGCACTGTGTTGTATTTTCTCTGGGATCCTTTGATCCTCCATGATCCTGTCACAACTTTACTGGTATACAATTGGTAATCAATGTTAATGGGTTAAGGTTTTGCTGATTGGTGTATAGAAAACATTAGAACCACCTACTTAATATTGTTTAAATGTACCTCGAGGCATAAACTTCATAAAACCTCAAAATCTCTGAAGGTGTGCTGTGGTATCTGGCACCCAGATGTTATGAGGGGGCATTCAAGCCAAACCAGTAATTGTGATGAAATTTCTCATGAATAAAGGCATAAAACCAATTGACATTTACAGAAGACTTCAAGAGCAGTTCTGTGATAAGACTCTTAGCCGCAGTAAAACATTTGAATGGTGCAAACTTTTTAATGAAGGCTATAAGTCCATGAATGGCGATCAGTAAGTGGAATACCTGATCCTTTAAAACTGATGGATAACATCAAGAACTTGAAGTGATGCATCTGTCTGTGGGAACTGTACTCACATACACATTTTTCCTGGGAAGCCAGCATTTTAGACGAGAAGTAGGTAATCCAATCACTTCTCCAGCATATTGAGAAAACGTTCTACCTTGATGGTATCCAAGCACTAGTGCATTAATGTATCACGCAATTATATAGAGAAATAAAGGGAGTTCTTCCTCTTATAACTGTTTTCTGTCAATGTGTTCAAGCAAAAGTCACAGTTTGACTTAAAATAAAATCTCAGATTATATCTCACTGGTGTTCAGATGAACTGCAGTTTTCTTGAGAAAGTTTTGCATCATTTCCAAGAGACAAGACGTGACAAGTTCAAGGAGGTACTTTCCAAACCAAAATATGACTCAGTACCTCCAGCACCAGACAAAATTATAGATGATAGCAATTTCCTGATTAGACTATCTCCATATGAGTAAAGCCGCAGTCGGGGTGTCAGGAGTTATCGATGCGATTTGACGCGACAGCTCCTTGGATGTCAAGGAAATCGCCATCATCTCTATTTTTTTTCTCGCCTGGAGCTCTAGTTACCGAGTCTGATGCTTTAGTGTGAAATATCACTTTAATTGCTGCTGGAGCACTAAATTGGATGTGCAGCCAGCAGTGAATAATTACTGAATAACAAAAGTCTCTGTTTGCCTCATAGGAATAATTGATTTTTTTATGGAGTTGGAAGTTTTTACGCATCAGAAGACTCACAAGGTCTCCTACCATGGTCAGTAGGACCAGGACTTCCACTGGGCAGAAGAAAAAGTAATTAATTGGATCTGATTAAAATTAATGAAGTAATTAAGGAGCTGCTGGGGCCGTTTCCAGGCTCGCATGGATAAACCTGACAATGCTGGGATGGGAGGACAGGGACCGAGAGGAGATCCAGGCATTGGTAGTGCTAGTACAGTTTCATTACCAAGCTTCATGGCTTCGATTGGTTTTCTTTTGGGCTTTCAACCTATTAAGTGACCCCAATAAGCTTCGGTATCCACTCAGGTGCCCTGTGTGACATGAGAATTCTGACAGATAATGCTAGACTGTATTTCAAACAGCTTGACAATGAAAGTGAAGGATAGGGCATAGGACGCACATATGCTGTTTATAAAGTAAAAGTATTTAGAATAAAAGTATTCAAATTACAAAGTAAAGTATTTATAATACACTCATTATCACGTGTTCATTATTTCCAATAAATAGACATCAACATACTATAAGTATTCACCTGAACTTATTTATAAAAGAAACACATTTTTGTTTCACAAATAATTCAGAACTGGCAGCAAATTTTTTTTTGTGAAAGCATTAATAAAAAAACTGAAGGCATCGATTAGGTACAGTAGGTGTTCATACATGAGAGAATATGACAGAATCACCATTAATCTACTGTAAACAAACCCCATCAAGAAAGCTTAATCTTATAGAAGGAAATTGCAGAAAGAAGAAGGTGATACCAGAAAACTGAGTGAAAACTTAAAGTGAGATATTAAAGTCTGGTAATGGACATCAAATGAGTATTGAACACTAGTAGAATTTGTTCGAGTGGGATGTGGCATGTATTTGATAATCCCAGAGATCAGATACTGCAAATTAAAAGAGTTAATGAACTTCTTTTTATACTCCTAAATTAGAGGGTTTTCACAAATGGCCAGAATAATTGAGTTTGCACAGAGGACTGATTCTGGCTGCATTTGGAGGTGGGGATTAAATCGGTCGGTTCGCATTCACAAAGACTTCCTTCTGAAACATGGACTGATCAACAAATTCCACATATACTGTATCACGTTTGTGCATGATGCAAGGGAGCCAGTCTTGTATAAACTCAGTTTCCGCCATGCAGTCTGGCATAAGATGTGCATTTTTTCATGATATTACATTGGTGAACTGGAGCTACTCCAGTCCTATGAAAATCTGGCTTCACATATCAATAAGGGTTCTATCTCCTCCATTAAGCATAACAACCATTTTCTTAGCACCATAAAATCTGAAACAGGAAATAACCTGACAAGCGAACAAATCACATGCATAGCTCCTGAACCATGGTTTAGTGGATATTAACCCAGAACCAAAGACCCATGGAAATGTTCTCTAGACCATTCCTGGGCTAAAAAATGGCTTTGAAAAATTCACTAAATGCTTTTGGATCAAACAGAAAAAACACCAAAAGAGAAAAAAAACAACTTAAAATGCTTGGTAACCAATTAAACCTAATTCTGGGCAATATAGCATTCGGGAGGTCAGTCATGGTTAGCCATTAGCTTTTTTAGGTGTGGTAATGTGATTTCTTTGCAAATTTTAATATTTCTGTGCCAGTTATATCATCTCCTCATGTAGCCCTTTGAGATCTCCCCTAAGAAATGTAGCATGTAATGTAAATAAGAAAATGAACCTTCGCTTCATTGGCTCTGGCTTCAGCTACTTCGACTTCCCCACCGAACTCGTGGCTGTGCTTCGCCTCAGCTCTTTGACTCGAGGCAGCATGCTGGGAGGTTTTTATGCTTCAACCCCTTTAGTTAAGCTATAAAGTCACCCGGGAGAAAGCCATCGCTGTAATTCCCATCCCTCAACCTCCCACCATGCTACGCTAGCTCAAGCCTGAGGGAGTTCCCATATTTCAGGACGATCTGCGTTCCATAGGCAGAGAGATTTTGCCTTCTCAGCTAGGGAACATTACTCTTCTGCTTTGGCCTGGTGCTGCAGTGAAAATGTTCTGCCTCGAAGGGTTGTTAAAAAAAAGAATTAAGTTTTTTATTTGTACAAAGAACTTCATAAATGTGTGGGAGTGGTAAAGCAATGCAGTATACATAGTATAGTGGTATGGATGTTTTTTTTTTTTTTTTTAAACAAGCTTGTTGAAGCAAGCTGCACTTCAATATAGAATATAGTATAGCATGTTGTCAGATTATTATTTTTTAAAATATATATAATTTAGTAGTTTTAGACCCTATATTCTGTTAATTACACCACTCATAAGTGTGAGTATTAGGAAAAAGTTGAAACTGTAAACTTGGAAAGGTTTTCTCTTACTTATAACAGGTACAGTATGCACTGTGGCTTAGTGCTTAGCATTGTTGCCTCACACCTCCAGCATTGGGGGTTCAAATCTCTCCAATCTGAATGTGTGGAGTTTGCATGTTTCATCCAGGTCCTCCTCTCACAGTCACATGACATGTACTGTACAGTAGTGTAGGTTGATTGGCCTTTGCACATTTGCAATTTGTGTGCGTTACTGTGCTTGTGCCCTGCAATGGGTTGGCACTCCAACTAGAATGAGCATTTATAGCACCTGTCTTACACCCAAGGTCGATGTATATTTTGAACATTTTGAGCACTTTTTGGCAAATTTTAAAGTGAAACTTTACCTTTGCAATTTTCCTAAAGTTTCCAAGTAGGCTGAATTTCACTGCTTCACACATTCCTTACACCTTCTCTTTCATCCAATTTTTAAAAGAAATTGAGGAAACAATATTAATTTATGTACAAACTGCATATGTCAAGTTAAAGTTCAATTTAAAAGTTTAACTTCACGAATTTGTTGCCTTTATTTATTAGCTTCACAAGTTACATTTAGCTTATTATTATTATTATTATTATAGACATATTTAAGACCATAAAAAGCTATAGCCATTCTCCAATGGTGTCTAAATGCATCTCTACTGAAGTAAGATAGGACCATACATGTTCCCCTGAGGGATCTCTAAAGTTTTCATGAGTTTCTATCACTTGCTATTACTCATGGAGTGACTAACAGATTAACATCAGCCCTCCAGTTCAGCTCTCATTTATCTCATGGTATAAATGCATCCAATCAATTTACATTTTCATTTCATTGAAGTAACAAGTAGCTTTGATGTTCACCTTAATACATAACCAGAAGGTGTGTAGAGCAAAAAGCTTGCTTTGAATGGAATGAAAAGTTCTACTTACTGTATAATAACATGCTTAACATAACTGACATAAAAAAAAATGTGATTAACACAAAACATTAAAACAATAACCAAGTTTTAAGATCTGGAAAATTGTAAATGCAAATAAATATATGTATTATGTAACCTTATAGTTAAGAAAAAGAATACAGTGGAACCTCGGATTACGACCATAATTCGTTCCGGAAGTGGGCTCATATTCCAAAACACTCGTAAACCAAATAAAATTTTCCCAAAAGGAAACTTAAATTATTCATTCTACAACCCAAAAAAATAAATACATAAAAATAATTTATACAAAATATAAAGTAAAAATAAAACAAATTAACCTGCACTTTACA
>JAQQZT010000016.1:8249066-8269798 GCA_030068275.1 Clarias platycephalus | reverse complement strand
GGGGGGGGGGGGGGGGGGGGGGGGCCAAATAATTTCATAAAAGCGGGACCCGCGGGTTGGAAAAATACCCGACCCGCACATCACTAGTGTCTACTGTTTGTAGTTAGTACAGTTCAGTTATCTTGCACTGCTAAGCGGATAATAGATAAAATGAAACCGGGAACTATTCCAAATATGTTTTTACACATTAATTAGTAAGAAATATATATATAATTGAGATACTAGAATTTATTTAAAATATATTAAAAGATAAGTAATTTGTATACTGTAGTAAATGGTAAGTTATATATTTTGTGTGCAATTCTTTCTCATCTGAACAAAAAACACTGGATAGACTCAACACGCTTCCAAAAAAATTACTGCAGTGCTTGATCCATGCAAGGCTCACTGTAACTTAAGCTGTAAAACATAAACATTTAGTAAAGTACCTAATTAGATCAGTATATATATAATATACACAAAGCAAAGAAAACAACTAGGGAGATTTAAAAGAATTGGAATTTTGGAATAAAAAAAAAAAAACTTACAACTTACAAACAAAACCTAAAAAGATGCTGGACCATGAATTTCACAGAGAAAATGTGGTTGGGAAAGCCTCCTCAGCCTCTTTTTGTTTTTTCAATATACTGTATCTTTTTGCATAAAGACAATAAAAATCATATGATGTTCCAAAAAGGTATTGGGCAAATACAACACCAGATGAACAGCATAACTTATTTCACCATGCCATTCTTTATTTTACAAAAATGAAGCCAAAAATAAATAAATAATAAATAGAAATACTAAGTAACCCTCACGATTCAATAGCCTGTAAGTCCACCTTTAGTAGAAATAACTTGAAGAAATTGTTTTCTTTATGATGTTTTAGCCACTCACATTATTGGCCCCATTCTTCTTTACAGCATTTTTTTTGCTGGTTTTGGGCCATTTGCTTATGCACAGCTATAGCTGTATATAAGTTCCTGCTACAGCATTTCAGTTGGATTGCACTTTGACTAGGCCATTTCAAAATTTAGATTATTTTCATTTTCAGCCAATCTGATGTAGAATTACTGGTGTGCTTCAGACCATTGTCCAGTTGCATGACTCAATTTTGCACAAGCTTTAGCTGTCAGATATATGGTCTCACATTTGCCTCTAGAATAGTCTGGTATCCAGGAAGTTCATGGTCATAATAGTGACTACAGTTTGCCAAGGTCATGTGTCTGCAAAACAAGCCAAAAATAATCACCCCTCCACTGCCATGCTTGACAGTGGGTATAAGGTGTTTCTGCTAAAATGCTATGTTTGGTTTCGTCAAACATGGATATGGGCATTAAGGCCAAACAATTCCACTTTGATGTCATCTGTCTATAGGAAGTTCCAGAAATCTTGTGGTTTGCTTAGATGCAATTTTGCAAACCTCAGTCAGGCTTTCATGCTTTTATTTTTCCAAAAATGGCCTTCTCCTGGCAACCATTCCAAACAAACTGTACTTCAAAACAAACTTTACTTCAGTATTTTTCTGAGCAATGCACAGTCTGACCTTGCGCTGAATGTGCTGGGAGGTCCAATCCTGGGAAGATTTGCAATTGTCTAAAAATCTTTTCACTTTTGAATAATCTGTCTAACTGTAGAATATTGAACTTCAAATTGGTTTTATAACCCTTTCCTGATTAATGCGCAGTGTTTCCCTCTTGGCATTGGGTTAACACACAGCTGAATGCTTCAGACCAGCAAACTGTCATAACGTCTGCTTTTATAGCAGTGACTAATGATTAGCAGAAGGGAAGCACGTGAAGCAATGCACCCATAATGCATAGTTTCTACTGTAAAAGCTTCTGAAGACAGTGTTATGATTTGGGGTGGCTTCAGTTGGTCAGGTCTAGCCTCAGCAACATTATGCGGCAGTAAAATGAAGTCAGCTGACCACCTGAATGTACTGAATGATCACATCTTTGGAGTTTTTCTGCCCCAATGGCACAGCCATATTCAAGGACTCAAACTGCAAAAGAGTGGTTCTGGAAATATGGAGAATTATTTTCACACACAAATTGGCTACCATTTTGCATTCTATAATCAAAGTTAAAGGTGGTAAAATAAAATAATAAACTGTGACGTATTTTTTTTCTAGCAAGAGAGTGTAGATAGCATTAAATAATATTATTTCTTACTGCATTTATTACAGGTCAAATTTACAAACTTTAGAGTATTTAAATTGTAATGCGTGCCTAGGGCAATGTATTGTAGTGGAATAAATTACTGATTGCATTTAGGTGTATTCAATATTTAGCCATCCACACTTTTTTTTTTTTTTTTTTAGAGTGGTTCTCCCAACTTTGGTTAGCTGCTTTTTGTTTTGCATAAAGATTTAAACATATTTCCTGAAGTCATCTGAGGTGAGTATCAACTGTCAAACTGTCAAATGTAATGCAGACAGGCGAAGCAGCCACCAAGTAGACTTTTTTCCCTAAAAAAAAAAAATGTATATATATATATATATATCACATATATATGTGTGTGTGTGTGTGTGTGTGTGTGTGTGTGTGTGTGTGTGTGTGTGTGTGTGTGTGTGCATTTTTATGTGATGGTTTAGTGTTAAAAGTGAAGTAGGTGTTAAAAAGAGCGGGAGAGCATAAGATCCCACCCTATATGGTATCAGCTATGCGTCCCCTGTGGTGCATGGTATGCGTCTCTCCATGTGCTATTGTGTGTAAGTGTGGAAAGTGGCAGAAGGTGGAAAGTGACCCGAGGTGCCCTACATGTTGGATGCCTAGTGTGCTTGTATGTGTGTGGTCTGGGTGCAGAGCCACACGACTAGACTATCTCTTGTTCCTGCTTATTTAAAATCCCTCTCAGACACTCGCGTTTTGTTTGTAAGGCTGATCTCTGATCAGATCTCAGGGCACAACGGTGTAACGATGGCTTCAGCAAGGCTCCGGCTAATTTTAATCACTCCTGCGCTTGCTGACATATTTGGGCAAAGTGGACGCCACATGCAGCTGTCCCTCGGCTCCAATTACGTCCCGCTTAAAAAGTGGGCATAAAAATAAATAGAGGTGAGAATGTTCAGAGAAGGCAGGGAGCCTGACTCATAAATACTGAGACGTTGGTCCAAAGTGCACCGCAGTGATTTTGACCAAAATTAAACTACGGCAAAGGATTGACTATGGCTCAGATGCTTTTGTCCAGCACTTATTTAGGAATCTAAAGCGTGAATCATTTTCTGTAATAGAAATGCAAATCCCGCTCTAACTCCAGATCTGAGGAAATCACATTATGATAACATATAATATGTCTGAAAATTAATATCTTCATTACCTTCTTCACCCGTTTTCATACGCTTGTTTCTCTTTTGAATAATTTGCACAATAAAGTCCACAACAACATACTGCATATGAAAGTAAGCATCAGAACAGAAGGTATTAATCGCTAGGTTACTCTTTTGTCTGCTGACAAAGCATCAAGTGATCCGGTAGGTAATCAGGTGATCATCAGGTCATCTTTTTGGTATTTTTTCTTGTTCGAAATATACCTCAAACATAATTATAGAAAATATACATAGCAGCCTTATGTCTGTTAATGGTACTTCCACCATCCGCTGTGGTGAGTGATGGCATGGTAATCACGTGTCTGCAAAATCAATTCATATCAGGACTTGTATCCACTTAAAACACATTTACATTTGCTTCCATACTGTATCTACCCATGCCCCATGAAAACACTCTACCTTGTTTCACAATTAATTGTACTTCCCTCGTTGATTTTTTTCCATATTCATATTTAACACGTAAAGCATCTCTCTTGACATTTTTAGCTGTGTCTGTAAATGTTGTTTGTTCTATCTGTAAGGTGTAATCAATCCCTTGTGAGATGCTTAATTGCGCAGATCAAGGTTTATTGAGCGACTCAATGGCGCTATTAACATGAGGTGAGTGAAACTACTGTTGCAGATCCAGCTGACCAAATAAAATGCACTCTCTCTCTCTCTCTCTCTCTCTCTCTCTCTCTCACACACACACACACACACACACACACACACACACACACACACAGTCACACACTTCTGAGATACTTTAAGATGCTGAGCTGAGATGTTTCTGTACTTTACTGCTACAGTACATTCAGTTGCAGTACATTCTTACCTCCTCTAAAAGTTCTGAAACATCATTAGTGGTACTGTATAGTACAAACTAAAGAAGAGATATAGTGACAAACATCCTACATCACATTTTAAACAATACCTATCTAGAAACTCCACACTACAGTATGGTAAACAGTAATTTTGTTTACAAAAAATCCACTATACATAATCTAATATTTGAAAACTTTCTTTCTAAGACTTTAACTCCATCGGATTTTTGGGCACATGGCTGTTTCTGATATTTTAAGTGGCATACTCAATCAGAGGTTCAGAAAGCAGACAGTGATCGACGGCTGACCTCAGAAAAGTGGATACGCACTTACAGCCATTGGAGGTAGAGCTCAAGGCGACACCTGGGTCAGCAGAAACCTCCAGTTTAATGGAGGAGATTTGTCATGCTCCTATTTCTGTTCGGATAATACATGTGCTAAGGGGAGAGAAGAAGTACAGAGCAGTCATGAACACTGGGTTGTCAGCATTCACTATGCTATAAGCTTATATAACCTTTCAGCATTTGTAGGAACTCTTCCCAGAAAAATGTTAATGTCTTGCATGTGCTCCAGGACTTTAACTGGTAAAAAAAAAAAAAAGTCTTAAAACTCCCCATCTACATCAATAAGCTTTGGGCTCCCATAGGTAGTAAATTATTTTGAGAGTAGTTTCTTTGGGCTTTATACAGTGGTGCCTTAGCATACAGATTTAATCCGTCTGTGAGTAAGTTCTTATGGCCAAATTTCAGATTGTGAAATGCATTTTCCCGTAGCAAATAATGCCTCGGCACCCGGTGGTATAATGGTTAGCACTGTCGCCTTGCACCTCCAGGGTCCGGGTTCGATTCCCATTTCTGTATGCATGGAGTTTGTATGTTCTCCCCTTGCTTGGTGAGTTTCCTCCGGGTACTCCGGTTTCCTCCCACAGTCCAAAGACCTGCAGATTAGGCTTATTCCCAATTTGCCCATTGTGTGTAAATTAGTGTGTGAGTGTCTATATATGTGTGCCCTGAGATGGATTGGCCCCCTGTCCAGATTGTATCCCGCCTTGTGACCTGAATACAGGATAAAGTGATATAGACAATGAGTGAGTGAGTGAAATAATGTCTCCCACCGTCAATACCGCTTTGTCCTGTACACAGGGTTGCGAGGGGCCTGAAGACATAGAGCATGAGGCGGGGTACACAGGGTTGGATGGGGTGCAAATCCATCGCAGGACACACACACACTCATTCACACACTATGGGCAATTTGGGGATTGCTAATTAGCCTAATCTTCATGCATTTGTACTGTGGGCGGAAACAGGAGTACATAGAGGAAACCCACCAAACACGGAGCGAACATGCAAACGCCATGCACACTCGGGCGGGAATCCAACCTGGCCGGAAATCGAACACAGACCCTGGAGGTGCAAGGCAACAGTGCTAACCACTAAGCAGGAAATAATATAAATTCAGATAATAATTCCCATACTTTTTTATACGTATATACTTTTTGCCAGAGAAAAAGTTTTGCTTGTAGGCTTTTTTTTTAATGAGACCCTGACAGCTGACTCTTAACCCCTTTATCTGACAACATGGCCTCCACATCAGGACAGGGATTTGTTCATACAAAAGCATTTGGCTGATGGGCTTTTATGGGTAAAATGCAAATTTACGTATACTATATTTGTAAAAATGTTCTGATACCAACACCCAATATTCATCATATTCATCATATTAAAAGACAGAGTATGCATCCTTGTGCTTAAGCAGTATATTAAATAGAGCACATAAGGGCAGCTGGCAGGAGAAACTGTTCCACCTGAGAACACTTCACTTCTGCGAGGACTAAGCACTAAGAGACATGTTTCCCATTTTTCTTTCAAGCTGAGCACTATACAGCACCTGGTCTCATTATTAATAACCACACTCAATGATATTGTTCTGTTCGCACAGGTCAGGTCAGACATTTTTTTTTAAATAACCGTACTCTCTTATATTGCTCTGCTCACTCAACTTAGCCACCCCCATGCACAGCTTAAACTCAGCACAAGGAGTTAATTGCTAGTAGCTCATTGCAATGTTAAAAATGCACAATTGATTAAAAATAAGTAGGCCACTCATTGTGGAATCAGTAATAAGGAAAAAAAAAAAAGACAAATCAATTGATGCAAAAAAGGGCATCAACAAATTGTGCTTTGGAATAGACCAAAGTATTAAGTTCTTTTGAAAGCATCTAAGCTGTTTTATCTTTACCTATGATCTATGGCAACTTCATAGTTGGTTTTTTTTGAGTAAAAGTATTCAGCTGTGCATTCCAATGCTTTAAGTCTTGGCTGAATGTCAGGATTTCTTTTTTTTGTCTGTGATTCTTTTGAGATGTGATTCTTGAAAATCAACAGAGTATGTCAGACTGAGATGTGGAACGTTCTTTTCAATGTCTAACGTAGGGAAAGTACTGTAAGAAAGTACTGGATTTAAAAAAAACGAATAAATAAGAATAAAAAACTTTTAACTGACGTGGCCCTGGGTATTTATTTCATTGTATAAGTTCACATTTTACACATGCTTTTATGCAGTATGGCAAATATTACAACAGACTTCAATCCAAGCATGTACTTGAGTAGTTCAGGGTTAAAAGGTTGCTCTCAAGAGTCTCACTGAGGCACTCCGACAGACGTGGGTTTTCATACTTTTTTCCCCATGTTTGAACAGAATACAAAAAGCTAAACATAAAAGAAAATCAACATTGTACAGGAGAGAAAGGGGCTGGAAATCATGAAATAAGTCTTTCACTAAATATTCCACCTGAATTATAGTATACTGACTTGGTATTGCGGTGCAGAAGACCCAATTAGGAGACTGCTCTGAAAGGGACATCTTGTAATAACAGTCATTAGTTTGCCCCCTCACTATTCAGCCAATTGACGAGGAAAGCCAACCTTCCATTGTTTTCCAATAGCTTTTTAAAGCTTGCTGCTTTCCTGCCCAAGAGGCAACTTAATAATCAACCACAATGTTATGCAATGAAAATGTTTCCTGGCTATTTTTGGAGGTTGGTGGGCTGAATATGCAAATATGTTGCCTGTAAGCTCAATAATGTGCAAGAGAAAAGGAAACATTGCACAGATGTTGTCAACCACGGGGCATTTACTGGCACTGTGATTCAAAAACCAATACAGTGGTAGTGTGAAGCAGCGGAAGCTATGTGGAGCTGATAATAACCTAGAGTCTATAAAATGTCTATATGTTTGCATAAGGACGGAATGCTCATTATCATAAATTATTTGGAGAAGGTCCCGTCTTAGTAACTACACGATCAGCAGCCTGTCACTTTCCATTTTATCGCTTGAATAAAGACTTGAAGGCATTTGCATTGATTCCTGACTGATTTATTGACCAGATTCTCTTGGGGGCCTTTAGCATATTTCTGCTAGCTCTAGTCAATTAAGTCGAAACATGATTATAACCAAGCAAAGCACTTTTCCAGCTACCCCAAATGCAATCAATCAGTCAGGCCATATTTGCTGTCTAATGTTTCCTTCTTTTGTTCTTTTACGAGTGCTGTGAACCAAATATAGCTAAAAAGTACGGTATGGGGAGCTAATAGAGGAACTTGAGTATGAATTAAATACTCTGTATATATAAGTATATATATAAGTATAGTAATGTAGGATATGAAAGAACATTGTGGATTCTCTGGGTAAAGTAAACAGTTGAAAAAGTAGTTGAACTCTTGGAAGTGACATAGACTCATGGAGTATAGCTAAGAGTAAAAAACAAAAGATGTGAATATACAGTAGGTAATAGGTGCATTTAAAAGATTTCTACTGAAATTGCAACATTAGCAGTTTCAGTAGTTTTAGTAGTTAGCCTCGCACTTTCATAGGCAAAGGTCCTATTCCTACCTCGGGTTCCTGTGTCCAGGTTCGTTTTCCGGCCAAGCTCGATTCCCATCTCTGTGTGCATAGAGTGTGCATGTTCTCCCTGTGATTGGTGGGTTTCCTCCGGGAACTCTGGTTTCCCAAACGTGTTCCCAATTTGCCTGTGGTGTGTGTGTGGATTGGCACGCTGTCCAGGGTGTACTCTGCTTTGTGCCCAAAGTCTCCTGGGATAAGCTAGGCCCCCCGTGACCCTGTACAGGTTAAGCAGTATAATATATATATATGATCGAATGAACACTGGGTATTAATATTGGCCAACAAGCAAATGCTAGCATAATAAGGAGCTAGGACATTACCCAACATGAACTATTGGTTGTCAAAACGTCACAGCAATGTTAACTTGGCAACATTACAGATGCTATGGCACTGTTGGTATTTGGTTGTTTTTGAAAATTAGGCTTAATTTGATGAAATGACATCAGATCACCTTTGACTATATGACCTTGAGATAATTTTGAACTAATGGCCCTGACACAATGTTGCAAATAAGACAGCATCTATTTTTATCTCTTAAAAACCATTCATGAAAATCTCAGCCTTCTGACCATATTTTTTTCCTCCTTTCAGTCAGCAATCGATACCTTGAGCAGGACTCGACCCCTAGTCTCAGCAATGAGTGAACTGAGTGTTAACCACTGGACTACCAAGGAACCTATAATTGAATTCTTCTTCTAGTTAAAAAAAAAATACTAGACAACTGCAATTTACCAAACCGCTAAATTAGGAAGCAGCCAAAAAGAATTAAAAGAACTCTTAGCATCCAAGATCAGTCCTTCAAAAGCAGGTGTTAAGAAAGCTACTGTATATGAGACATAACAGTGTAGCTGGTGTACACGTGTGACATGCATAAATCATGAGCATAACTCATCATCATTTACTTACTTTCCCCTTTTGGTTATTTCATATACTTTTGTTTATCTTACAATTCAAAAACATCTGCCCAGTCTCTTGCTGCTGCTATCACTAGCATTGATTTTGATATGTTGAGTATCCATAATGCACTTCAGAATAATACAAGGGGTGTTCAGTTAGGGTCACAGTTATAAAAGTAAAAACTCCCTTTATTTCTCTATATAATCCCCTAATATACTAATGATAAGTCCCAGCATTTCACTAGTGCTTGAATACCATCAGGAGAGAAAGGATTTTTTTATCCCGCCTGAACTGCTGGACTCCCAGGAACTCCTTTAATGGCCCAAACGTAAAAAAAAAATATCTTGGAATGGAGTTCCTCTAATGTACAAATGGTGTTTATGAATAACTCAGTGTACAGTTCCCACAGACAGATGCGTCTCTTGCACAAGCTGACGAAAAGTTATCCATGGATTTTCAAGGATCAGTTGTTCCACTTGCTGAAAGTTCAAAGAAAGGACTGCAGTGGGATCCAAGCAATCTTGGCCGGGATCTTCATTCACGGACTCGGCTTCTTTAATATACTGAGCTTGAAATTTCTGTAAATGTCTATTTTTTTTTTTGAGTAATTTCATCACAAGTCCCAGTTTGACTTAAACAGCCCTCATTGATTTGAAGGAACATTAAGCAAAGCGATAACACTACAACACTCAAGAGATGCATACTGTAAGCTCAGTATGTACAGGAGACACGAGATGCACAATCACGTCCTGTAGGGATTTCTGAACTCTTATAAACTAAAGAGACAGCAGATGGCTATGTGGGTCAATGTTTTGTGAAAGGACATTAAAAGGTATAAAGATTATAAGTAAATGTTCTATTAATGTTGTATTTGCACTCTTGTTCTTGGGTTTTCCATTATTCGACGTTATCCCAATGTCATTTAATCAAAGTCATTCTCACTTTCAAAAACAACTTTTATCCTGATGATGTGTTTTGGGTGAACAACGTTGCAACCTAATTAAAAATAAATGACAATGTCATCCAGTGTTAGGGTTCCTGCTGAGTACCTATACAGTCGTGCAGGGTATACTGTAGCTTGAGATGAATATTGAATATTTAACCTTATTGTTGTAACTAGCTATATGAGAAACAAATAAAAAAGGGGGAATTGTCAGCAAAAATATTCATTTCAATGCAATGAAAAGAAATGGGAATTCAGCAGATGTCTTGAGGTGAAGAGGGAAATCAAGAAGTGTTCCATCAGCTGGGATTTTCTATTTAAGTCTTGCCACGTGAAAATAGTGCTCTTCTTATTTAATTTACAGCAGCAGCTAGACAATTTGTAAGCAAGTCACTTTGGCCAAAATGTGCAACATTACCCTGCTTTCGTGACATTCATTTAAATGCGTGTTGTTCATTAACACACTATTAACAGCGTAATTATGTTGATTCTTGTCGAGTTTGTTGTAGAAAAATAAGTCGAACCAAATGAGAAACCGTCCCTCTCCAAGGCTAGCCTGCTTGATAAGAGTGTTTATCCAGCCCACTGCTGATCTTTGGACCTTTGGCTCTGAAGTAGACATATAATCAAGGATTCTGCAAGTGCTTTGCAATTGCACACTTAAGGTGCTTTGGACTGATTGAGCCTGGCTCTAATCTACAACACTTATGACAGATCCTTAGCCACACGGCAGGGGCAAAGTATTGTTTATGAAAGAGTTGCGTGTGATTGACATGACCGGTGTTTGCTCAATTCGTGTTTACACTTATGAATAGGTACAGGCATGCTACAGAGCATGTCTTATACCTTAATAAACCACACGGCAGCGGATTTCATCTTTCAAATGAGCAAAGTATAATTCTGTATCATTTATATTTTTATTATATTGTATATAATTTATATCATCGTCTTCTTAGTCTTATTTTTTACATACTTATTCTTTTTTATTTATTCATACGTTTTTTCCTTCTTAAAAATCTGCACAGTCTGGAGTTTGTTGCAATTGCTTTTCACTCCTGTTGTACTTGTCCAATCATGTATGTGACATAAAATTCCTGAATCTTGAAGTAACACACCTTGTATTTTTGTGCACATGTTTATACCTAAAAGTGGCCTGGAAATGATAACTGTGTGTACAAAATTTGCAGCAACCTATTTAAAGAATAACATAAATGTGCATTTATTAAAGTTTCTTAAAATTTTTTCTCATTATATAAACAACAGGAGAAAATGTGTTGAAACGACAAGAATAGTACATATTAGATCGTGCGGCACATTCGCACTTCCACCTCCAGTGTGAAGGATGTTTAAAGAGCCTATAGGATTTTTTTTTCTTTCACATAAATTTCACATCAGCACTTATTTTATTGTATTTTTATATGTAGTTTTGAACATTTTTGATGCATCTCACCACCTTGAATCAGCGTTATTTTTGATACACAATGCAGAGGTTCCAATATTTAAAGTTTTGCTGTTGTGGTTAGGTTCTTTGACTCTTTACTATGATGATATGCTTTTTTTTTTTTTTTTTGCTTTGTCAGCTAAAGCAGCAAACACATCCTGTATAATTTGGAGGAAAAAAAATCACCCAGAGGAAAGGCCTTTCATGTCAATCATAAGAGGGTGATGACATACAGTATTACTGCATTTTCTCATATACAGTACATGTTTACATTCATCAAATTTAGTAGACACCATTATCAAGAAAGACTTATTACTATTATCTCAGTTAAATGCAACTAAGCAGGATGGTGTAATTAACAACTCAGTAGTTAAAGAGTACTAATTGGAAGGTCCCAGGTTCAAACCCCTGCACCACCATGCTGCCCTTTAGCAATGCCCTTAACCCTCAACTGCTCATATGTGTAATGATATAAATGTGAGTTGCCCTGGATAAGGACATCTGCCAAATCCTGAAAATGTAAATATCAACATCCTTCTTCAAGGACATAGCAGTACACTGACATGAGTTCATAACTTTTTGATTATTCCAAAGTATTAACCACTGAGCTTCCACTGCTTCATTATTGTACGCATATTAAAAGTTATACACATCCATACAGTATTGAACAAAATCTCGAACTGCCCTGATTTCTTATTATAATGATTCCAGAAGAGCCAGATTTTCTTGTATTTTCTTATGGAGCCACATACAGAACCAGTCATGAACCAGTTATGAACAACACATTGTCTCCTTAGTAATTATTTCTAAGTCGTTCCAAATTGTCTCTGAAATGTGCGTGTTTGTTCAAGACTAAAAAGACAAAACAACTACAAAGCTGCTAACACAAGTCTGCATCCCAAATCCCTCTCTAACCCCTGATGAAGTGCACTACTTGGTGGGTGGAATACAAAATTGTACACTCTAGCACACTAGTTTTAGTGGGAATATAAAATAGTTCTTGTACGTTTCTCAGGACTGTCTATCACTTTCATGGTTTATTCTCCTAGTTTTAAGAATTTAAAACTACTTTCACCACTGTTAATTACACTAACTACACTAGGTGGTGTCGCCCTGAACCTCCAGGGCCCGGGTTCGATTCTCAGCCAGGCTCGATTCCTGTCTCTGTGTGCATGGAGTTTGCATGTTCTCCTCGTGCTTGGTGAGTTTCCTCCGGGTACTCCGGTTTCCTCCCACAGTCCAAAAACTTGCAGATTAGGTTCATTGGCATTCCCAAATTGCCCATAGTGTGTGAATGAGTGTGTGAGTGTGTGTATGTCTGTGTGCCCTGCGATGGATTGGCACCCTGTCCAGGGTGTACCACGCCTCGTGCCCTAAGTCTCCTGGGATAGGCTCCAGGCCCCCTGGGACCCTGAATACAGGATTAAGAGGTATAGATGATGAGCGAGTGAGAGTGAGTGAGTAATTACACTAAAAGTCGGTCTCTAGCTGCCAGTTGCCAGCTCAACACTAGTTCGGCCAGTCGCAGAAGAAAACGTGCTGGCAGAGCAACATAACTGATTAAATAAACAAACAAATCGTATCCTGTTGATAAGAAATTCCATTTGTATAACAAGGCTGTGGCCTTACATCACAGCAGTGTCCATATTCAGTACAGCAGCACTCGCTCTCATGTGATCCTCCTTCATTTTGTATTTTATAGCAAATCACCTGGGTCACGGTGGTGTAGTAGCTAGCGTTGTCGCCTTGCACCTCCAGGGTCCGGGTTCGATTCCCTGCCAGGTTCGATTCTCGTCTCTGTGTGTGTGGAGTTTGCATGTTCTCCCTATGCTTCTGGGATCCCTCCAGGTACTCCGGTTTCCTCCCACATTTCAAGGACCTGCAGATTAGGCTAATTGGCGTTCTCAAATTGCCCGTAGTGTGTGTGAGTGTGTATGTGTGTGCCCTGCGATGGATTGGCACCCTGTCCAGGGTGTACCCTGCGTCGTGCCCTACTGTAAGTCCTCTGGGATAGGTCCCAGGCCCCCCTGCAATCCTGAATACAGGATAAAGCAGTGTAGACTATGAGTGATGAGAGCAAATCACCTGTGATATACAGGTATCAGTGCTTCTAAGACTTTTTCAAATCTGTTAAAAATATCTTGTTTGGTTTGACTTGCACAAATGTTTGTACATAACTTTACAAATCGATTCATAAAGAAGGCCCGTTATTGACATATTTCAACTGCATAAATGACTACAATAATCACATGACCTAAGGGCAGAGAAACAATCACAAGCTCTCCAATGACAAAAAAGAAAGGATTTCCAATACAAGGTTAATGATATTTGTTTCTTATACTCTTTTCTTAAAAAGAATTCCATGTTGCTGACTTGACAACTGTGCTAAGTGAGATAAGAACAGAGATTACAGAGTCATGTAGGCCTGTGTCTCAGTCTTACTCTCTCCCTCCTTCATGTCTCTCTAACTGAGCTGACCTCCACATAAAGAGCTCTAGGGGCTCAGGGACTGTGTTGGCTGTCTGCTTCGCTCTGCGAGCGCCTGATTAATGTGACTGGCAGTTCTACGCACTGTTATTAATGTGCTCTGTCCTACACTTTTAATGTCCCAACTGCTACGAACCACAGGAGCACACTTTCTTTCTCTCTCATTCTCTCGCTCTGCCTGTCTTCTCTTATTTCCATGCTTTTTCCTAGCCTAGGATAACAAAATACTATCTGTACTCGAGGATTGCCAATGGAACGGAAGATTTGTAACATTGCACACAAATCTCATATTTCCCTGCCTTATATATGAGAAATATTAATTTCTCATTATAAAAGCTCTACCTTTAGGTCCTGGTTTGTTTATGGTCAATCCTTTGGGCTTCGTGGATTTTTAACCTTTGGCCACATGAAGAAGCTCATATTGCGCCACACAGTCCACATTCATTTTTTTCATCTCATTGTACAAGAATGTTTTTGTGTGTATGCGTGTGTGGCTGATGTGGGTTTCAGCAGAATGCTACCATTGACGTATCTAATTCCTAAGTCGATCCATAAATAGTCAAGTCTGATAAAAAAAAAAAGAAAAAGCAGCGTGAAATATATCTGTGGAGAAGCGTTGAAGAATTGATTTTACCGTGACTCATAGTTAGTTGGCTCCGCTATTATGAATAACAAAGTTTGGTACATGGGACTGCGCTTGCCAAAATTAGCAAATCTCTTGTCCGCTTCCGTTCCATTGGCAATCCTCGAGTACAGACATTCATTTCAGTAGTTTCCCGCTTACAACTTTTTGGACAAATCTGGATAGCATAGCCCCATTTCCACCAACACAGTGGCAGCGCTGGAGGCGGTGCAGGAAGCTTTTTTTTTATATCGTTTTGCATTTCCACTGGTTTTAAAAGGCAAATTATTACATAATTAGATGTAGGAGTTTCCTAATACAGTGTGTACATAATGTATAATACCCAAGAATGGAAAGTTTAAACTCTTGCCTAAAGAATCTTTTTCACTTTAAATAGATTTTTATCTAATAATACTAATGTCAGGATTTTTTTCATGTGTCTCGATACACTTACCGATGTCAGAAGAACCACAATCAAACATGCATGATGATGGGTGTCAGTAAGTTCTCTCTTTATTGTCAAAGAGAGCCTATTTAAAACTTTTGACTAGGTTACCTGAGTCACGTACAGTACGCCCTAGATATGAAAAGAATAAAAATCGTTAACACATAGAGACCCAAAGATAGACAGACAGACGAAATAATTAAGGCGGTTTCAGATTTTCACTAATTCCCTTGTTTTCAATGACTTTTCATATGATTCATTCATTGACTTTTTACTTTCTTGTTTATTTTCAAGTTTATTTTCCTTATGATTAATACAGTATATTTTAAGCTTTTCTTAGGATTATTCATTTATTTTCACCCGTGGTTTATTCCCATCTGCAATTGTGCTGTGGTTATACACTATATGTGACTTACATACAGTTTTTCTTTTTTGCTTTAATTGTATTACTTCTTCTTCTTCTTCTTCTTTTTGTTATAGTGGTGATATTGTAATTATACAACTATATAAATAAACTCTCATTCTTAAATAAAAGAAAGTTTCACAGTCACAAATAGATGGAAATTGATTTGTTTGAAGTTTTAAGAATTTACACATATGACATTATGTTAACTATTTATTCTGCTTTTAGGGAGTTTATTTTTTTCTTGTGATAACCAATAAAATAGGTTGAAGAAAAAGAAACCTTGAGTGGAACAGACTAAAATAAAAAATATATATATAAAAATAAAAGAAGGATGTTTAGCATGATAGTATTGTGAATGAGTACAGGACAGTGTTTGTGATAACAGCAGCATGTACAACATCTACAGAATGCAAATGCTGTAATATTTTATTGTGCCTTTTGTTTCTTTCAATTCTATGCCAATTACTCTATGATATACAATAACTTGGGTGGCATAATGGTTATGCCTTGCACCTCCAGGGTCCAGGTTCAGTTCCTGCTTCGGGGTCTATGTGCATGAAGTTTGCATGTTCTCCTCGTGCTTGGTGGGTTTACTCCAGGTACTCTGGTTTCTTCCCACAGTCCAAAGACATGCAGATCTGGCATTCCCAAATGCATGTGTGAATGTTGATGGAAGGTCCTGACATGGTCATAAAAAATGGGGATAGAAACAATAGTAATCACCATTGCCTTCCACTGTCCCTACTGTAGCTGGACTACGGAGGTTCCTAGAGGGATGCATATATACAATAGTTTGCTAGAGTGAAAAAAGTGGCTAGAGTTTTAAAATTGTATGCTAATGTTTTACCAGTTGTTGTTCCACCAACAGTTTTCTTATACCAGACCATTCATTATTTCAACCAGAGGTAATATGCCCATTTAACTTCAGGGAGCACATGCCCAGGCAAAAAAAACATTTATTTATTTTTTTTGTTTACATTTCCTGTAGATACTGTTAAATTCTGTTTTCATAGCCAAAGGTGCTTCTCTGTATGCTTATAGCACTTTTTTTAAAGATTGAATGGTGCACACAGACACAGGTATTTGGTTCATTCCAAATGGAGACGGCATAGACCGCTCACCAGTACGTCTGTAGGAGCCAAACAGAGATATTATGAGCTGATACACAACTGCAGTCATGTTTATCGCAGTGTGAGGTATGAATAACCGAGTTCAGCTCACGACATGACCACATATAACTTTACATAAATGTGTAAATTACTAATATCTGCAGAATTTCTGTTTGTAATGTGCCTTTAGCACCAATGATTAACTTAAACAATTGACATTAGTGTCAATATGATTTTGTTGTCATTTGCTATCATTACTGTAAGTTATTTTATTTGTTAAATACAATGAACACTATAGCACTGAAATAGATCCAGAACAATAATGAAAATGGAACATAAAGACACATACTACTGTATTCTGTACTGTAGATGTAATCTATGTTGCAAATAAATTAGCATGAACAATTCCAATTTTATATTCCACTGCCATGGAACTGTGCCAAAATTTAACACACGATGCCTCTGATTTCAACATATATTGTGTGACGCACTTAGAGAATGCTATTCCGTTCATCTGCATATTTGTGTATGACAATAATAACACTGAAGCCCTCTAATCTCTACGTCATTGCCGTTAGTAGTGCATGGGTGTATACCAGCAGGGTTTTATTGCTGGAACCGAATCAAATCATCCAAAAATTTGCACATTTATAGTGGAAAAAAACATCTGTAATATTTCCAGATTATGCGTCATCTCAGGGATCCGTATTAGTCGAGAGAAAAGAAAGATGGCACAAAAAATGCCAGGAGCTGCTCGATTAAACAGCTTGAAGTCATTTGGAAAGCATCTCATCTGCCTGATAGCGCTGGCTCAATAAAACTATACAGGGGATGAAATAACTAAATTTTGTTGTGTGTCTTTGTGTGTGCTGAGAAGGCAGGAGTTTAAAGTTATCACTCTTGTTCCCTGATGAGAAATCCATTACCTCCTGGACATCTGAAGAACAGGTTTTTGAGATGGGGTTGTGGGTGGGGGGAATTCAGCTCTAAAACCAAGGAGGCTCTCCAGGGGAACCTTCATGTATTTCCACAAAGGCAATAACGCAGCAGATTTTAACAAGGTTTGGACTTCATGATGGAAAACTATTGGAAATACTGGGAGTTAACCAAGGGCCAGGGTTGATTTAAAGGCGAACAGGCATGAAATGTTTTAGAGATATAAGTGGTGAGGAAAACAAAGTGTCACATTCCTGACAAACATTCCCCTCTTTATGTGAAGGCTATTTTTGAAAAAGAAAAAGAAAAAAAAAATCCACTTCAACATTGCTTATAAGAATCAACAACCACATTGGGAAATTGCCAATACTATAAGATTGGGGAGCTAGTATTGCTCTTTATTGCTTTGCTTTTATCTCCTGATTAGAAATGCATGTGAATCAATCATGACGTCTCAGACCAATGCACTGGCATCAGCACTGAGCATGTTTTGAATTAAAGCTAGAGACATTAAACTGCCCATCTGCCCACGAGTTGAACTGAGTCATTTAGTAAGTCCTCATGCATTTTTCATTACTCAATAAAAGGATTTTTGGATTAATCATCTCTGGCTTGGACAGGTTTTAGAGATGGCTAAGAAATATGAATAGAGCCTAGTTACACTTGACAGGGCTGCAGGGCTGTTTACAGACCTTCACCCAATGTCCAGGTCATTATCATGGGTTATCATGGCATTAAGGAAAATGAGAACATGGTTATCTAATATGAATTCTCCCTGAAGGTTTGCTACTTTTCTGATCTTGGTTATCAAATTGTTCCCTACCTTTACTGCGGTGCCAAAAACTGTGTTGCTAATCTTGCAAGCGTTTTCACATTAGGCACAATTGATTTGCACCATGCTCCGGAAACGATTGCTCCTCCCTCCCCACTCCCTCGCTGGCCAGAGTTCACATTGGGTTTTGTGCATCTAAACAGCAATCAACTTTTATACGACGGCTTTTATATTTTTGTTCAATCTACGACTGAATACACCGTATCATTCCCAAAACCACCTTTCCAGGGCGCATTCACATTAGGATCCTGAGATCGCAATCATCCTGCGCTTGTGAACACTTCCCAAGTTTGCTGGAAAAGGTGGTCTCTGGGACAATATAGTTTATTCAAGTAGGGATCGAATCAAATATAGAAAAAGTCGCATCTGTGAACGGAAGTATGTCACAATTTTGCTTCCTTGATTCCTGGCCACAAATGGCTGCAGCATTAACATCATCAAGATTCTAACTCGCCATTTCTTGATGACAGCAAGTGTTATTTCTGCAGTGACCCAAGAGAGCCATATGCCCTAGAGCTTGGCAGCTACTTGCTGTGTATTCCTGCGGCAACTGCCTGTGTAGCGTGCATGGTTCAGTGACACTTTTTTCTCAGTCTGGCGATTTTCCTGAATGGCTATTTTTAAGTATGTTTGATTTATCTCTGTAATAAATCATCTTGGGTGAACCCCTCTGTGACAAGTACAAAGTACAGCAGTAGGACACAGTCAGTAAGCGACCAAGAGGAAATCAAATGAATCGGTTGTCATGCGCAGCAGATCTCTGAATCCAGGTTATCCTCCATTCAAACACTATTGTTTCTATGAGAAGGTAAGTGGCATGTCATGCTTAGATGGTTCTTAGGAACAGAAAAAAAAGATTCCTAGTAGCACACAGTATAAAAATAGATTCTGTTTAGCATGTTCTCATATTCTCTTTATAGAACAAACACTCCCAGCTGCTCTCATTTCACAAGAATTATTTCATCAACGATTTGATCTAAATTTCTCTCTTTTTTTTAGAAAAACAACAAACAAAGTCACATGACATAAAGGTTAAAAATCGCTTAAATTGAGTGTTGTTTGTGAGTACTCATTGTGTGCACACACGTATGTCCACCAAACACCATAAAAGCGTTTCTCTATCATCATGATCTCAAGTCAGGGTACATCATATATAGGGTGCAAACCTACAGAAGAGCACAAGCACACACACTCACACACCCAGTCTTACACTATGAACAACTTGGAAAAGTCTTTGAACTGTGGAAGGAAACTGAAGGACCTGGAGAAAACTGATGAAGCACAGGGAGAACATGCAAACTCCATGCACCATACAGTACAAGATTTGAACCTCAAAACCTGATGCTAGCCATGAAGCCACAATGTCATTGAAACATAGCCAAGGTTTTTTTTTTTAATGGAAATATAATTTTATATATAGTTCCACATATGGAAATCACAATCTACCATTATAAAGCATAGTTTATTTATTCCTAAAGTTATCTGCCTGATCGCTTGAATTAAATGAATTCTGTAAACCTGCTTTTCAAATATGCTTCACAACACAGACTATAATTAATTCAAACCGTAGTAGCTTAAAAGCAATTAACTATTTCAATTAGGACCTACTGTGTCTATTATAAATAGACAATTATGAAATGAATCTTTCATTGGAGACCATTTATTGAAAAAAAAAAAAAAAAAAATAGAATAAATTTTTCAAGTTAAAAGCATCTCTGGCTGCATAAGTTTTAAGAACCCCCTACTCTAATGCAGAATGTTGATGCTCTCTGATAATTCTATTATCAGAAAATCAAAATTTGAATGTAGGTTACCAAGCAACCAGCACTCATAAATTAATCAGAGCTACTGTAAAAGGTGTGTAAGGCCTCCTTAATGGAGCTTCAAGACCTGACAGATGCTAAGTTCCTTGCTGGGTGAAGTGTAAAAGACGTGGCTAAATGCAAGCCAATAAAATCATAAAAGAGAGTGTGAAGAGCTGCCAGTGGCTTTTCTTGAGTGCTTTTAGCCCAGCTGTTTGACCTGAAGTTCAACCCTGTCCATTTTACATAGCCCTAAACAAATGTGCTAAATAATGGGCTTGAAATGAACAGATCTTCAGCACACACTAAACAGAGCAACGTTTATATGAGATTTCATAATATGAGATTAAGATGTGTTGCAGCAAATTATAGACCAGATTTATGTTGTTGACATGAAACACTCTGTGCTTTTGCTCTGGTATATCTTACTGATTGTCTGGAAAAATATAGTCCATCTCTGAGAAAACAGGCTTTTCTCATATCACTACTGAACTTATTATTATTATTATTATTATTATTATAGTAGTAGTAGTAGTAGTAGTAGTATACAGTAAATGTGATCAAGTCAAAGCAAATCATAAATCAAATCAGTCTTGCTTTAGAGTCCATAATAAGTGTGAAGAAGAAAAGAAAAAATCAAAAGGGAAAGAACATCTGGAACATGGGGGTTTAGCAAACGATTTGGAACGATTTTAGCAAACGATTAGGCTACCTGTTTCCCAGAGGCATTGCTACTGTAAAGCTCCACTGGGACAACCCTACGTCCACCTCACCCCTTTTTCACAAATTTTAAAATC
>JAQQZT010000016.1:8237609-8248966 GCA_030068275.1 Clarias platycephalus | reverse complement strand
TTTTTTACTTTTTTTGTAGGAATATCGGAATATTCTAATATGTTATACGAACTGAAACATTTTCTCATGTCCAATTACAGGATTCAATAAGGCTTAAGTTGAAATAAGATCATTGGAATTTTTTTTTATTTATAAACCTTTAGTCTCATTGTGGTATCATGCCTCAATCTTTATACTTTGGGGAATACAATACGTGTATTCATTAGGTGTAACCATCACAAGGATCACATGGTGTGCAACAGTTTGTATTTTGGGGTAAACTGCATTGTGTTGACATTGTGGATTAAAAAAAAAATCCTTCCTGGCATTATCATCTTAAATTAATCCACTGCCAAGTATAGGAGCTTGAATTTGAGATTTGACTTGTGCACAGCAGATCGATACTGAAGCACGTGCCCTAGGATAAAGGGTCTAACAACACCTATTTCAGTTCCTTATTTAAACTGCAAACGAGCAACCATTGTTATCATAATTAATTGTTTCTGGTAGAAAAAAATTGAAAACAAACATATAGAAATATGAACAAATGCTTGATGAAATAGTAGTTTCAGTGTTTGCTAGCTGGCACACAGCCCTAAGAGCGTACAAATAACAGCCACTATAGTTTAACATGACTTACACCATCTTCTTTTTTTGCATACTGGAGCCAAGATTATCAGTGGGGGTTATTTTTTTATTCGGTGTGTTGTCCTGGGCTAAATTACATGGTCAATGGGTGTCTTTTATCACCATGGAGGACTGAAAGGGGGACTGCTGTAATTGAAATGATGAAATTAAGATGCCACTGGCAGCAGGGAGGCTTGACCCAAAGATTTACATTCCCAAGCCATGTCTGCCTGAAGCAAGTTGAGGCATGAAACCAGGCAGTTCATTCCTGGCCCTTACTAGCATAGTTTCTCTAATCAAAAGGGGACATCAGAGAAGGCTAGCCTGCTGGAGACAGACCCAGAGTGTACTGATAGTAATCAGAAGGAGGAGAAAGGCATTTATCCACCTGATCTTAAATGTCCAGACGCTTGTAGAGACTTGAGATGCTTTTAACATAGCAGCCAGAGCTCAGCAACATATGGAGAGGCACAAACTGTCAGATTCTCCACACTTGTGGCATGTGTTGGAGCTGTGTTTGCTTTGACACCAATCGTTAACTGCTTTAGCAATGAACTGGCTTTCTGGCTGTTTGTATTTGTTCTCAGTTGGCCTTAGAGGCACATTTTTGTACATTTGTCTGTGTTTGTCTCAGAAAGTTTCATTATTCAATTTTCTTCTCTCCCCATGTTGAAAGCTCAATTTGTTTCAATATTCGTACCCTTAGAAGAATCAGAAAAATCTCAATTTCCAAAATACCTCAGAAAAGCAAAGACGAAAAAATCCAATTTACAGTTTGCTTGAGTTTTCAAAACTGGCCTTGACATAACTCCAACAAGACAACCAATATATTGCAATCCATTAAATAAGTGGTACCACTATTACAGATCCGGCCCAAATCTGTATTGCAAAGACATCCTGGTACCTTTTTTTCTTTACGACAAATGCAATTTTAGTGATTTGTACAAAAATTTATTAAAAAGCACATCAGGTTAATAGAACTCATTTCAGATCTACGATAGAAATATGAACAAATTCTTATTTGGTTGGTAACTTCTATGTTAGTCAAAGTAAATGCAGGTTACAGCCACTGACCTTGGTCCAATTCCAGGTCAAACCATCAATGTGTTTGTTCATGTCGTCATTGACATCTTGGGTATTAAGATATCTGGGTTCTTAGACAGCTCTGTCATAATATAATATAGAGAAATAGGCTGAAATAGCCTGTTCCTTATACACAACAGATCTATGAGACTTAACCAAAACACCGGTGATTATGAATCCAGAAATTAATTTAAACTGGAAAGGATTTCACTGGTGAACCAATGTGTTAGACAGTGATTTCTATAAACCACCAACTGAGAGGGAATGAAATGTTCACCTTACCTTGGCAGCATCATCTTTGATACAAAGCCATTTTAACGAATGCACTGGTACAAACAGACAGTCTGCTGAAAGACTAGCCAAATGTATTTTTTTTACACAGTGAATATCATGGAGTAGATTAGTTTGAAAATGTAGTGGTGGATAGGGTGTATTTTAGAGAGGCTGGAGTGAAATTTTCTCATCTTTCATTATTGGTTTCAGGAGGTTTGGAGTAAAGTTACATCGAAAATATAAACATATTTCATTTTACTATATATATACAGTATACTTGGACAGTGACACAGTTGCAAATGAAGAAATCAAGATGTGACTTAATAATAGAAATTCAAGGGGTTTACCAAAAATATTGCATTAAATTTCAGCCATTTTTTACACTGTGGCTCCAATTTCACAAGCTAAAAAGCAATTGGATATACTTATAAATATAAGCAAAAGTTTGTATATGTCCAGTAGAACATTTCCATTGTATTAAAGTTATCAAGATCAAGATTTTTATTTGAATCTACTGGAAGCAAAAAGAATGCCTGAGGTTTTTATTAGGAAAAGTGCAACATCAATCAGCATATAATACATGGTACAATATTTTATTTTTTTTATATATATATATTGTAAACTACCATTGAAAAGTCCACTCATGTAAAAAGCCCAAATCCATCTTTTGTAAAGAGTTTTTAAATTTTTTATTTCAATGCCTCTTATTTAAGATGTTCAAGAATCAGCCCACCCACCAAATTCTAGACATTTTTTGACTTTTCAGTGGTACTTTTCATGACTTTCAAAGTAAGGAATCTGCATACATCACACATGAATTAAAATGTGTGTACTACACCAATATAACATAAAAAGCAAAGTATTTTATGTGAAAACTCTACATTAAATTTTCATCATGTGACTTTTGACAGCCGAAAGTTGACAGCCACTTCCATTGGCAGCCATACTGTACGTGCGATAATATTACATCCACCATGTTTGACAGATGATGTGGTAAGCTCGGGATAATGGGCCCTTTTTTCCTTTCGTATCATTCAGTTGCAAGTTAATCTTAGTTTTATCTGTCTGGCAGGTTGATTCAGAGCCTAGTCCAGACTTTTTGTACTTGAGTGTAACCAGTGGTTTGCATCTTAAAGTCAAACCACTGTATTTACAGTCTAGAAGGCGTCGCTTGATTGTAGACTTTGACAATGATATGCCTACCTCCTCCAGATTGTACATTCTTCTGACTAGATGTTGTTAAGGTGTTGTTGACCTCCACAATGGTGCATTTCCACTTTATAATAAAGTACTAAATTGTTGATTTAGCCACTACTGAATGTTTTTTGCTATATCTTTGAGGTTTTTTTTATTTTATTTTTTTATGCCTAATAATGATCCTTTATTTGCATTGGCACATCTTTGGACTCATATTGAAGGTTCCCATGAAAAGCTACCAATAGCGAGTTTAACACATGGAATCCATTAAGACCTTATTAAATCTCCTTAAATGATCATGAAATCAGTAAGAAACAGGCCGTAAAACCGTCTATCAGTTAGTTGTCCACTTACTTACATCTGGATTACTTCTTTAAAAAAAAAAAAAACTATTACAGTATACTGGTGTACAGAGGGAATTTTTTTTTTTATCTAAATGTTACTATATTGACATTCTTTAAAAAAAAAAAAATCTAAATGTTACCATATTGACATTTTTGTCCAAGTATTAACATGTTCTATTTTTCGCCTACCGTACTATTTAAAAGTCCTGAACAATTTCTTATTTCTTCATATTTTCTTCCAAAGAGCCAGAGTTTTTTTGTATTACTTTAATATCTGAGGACTAGTTATTCAGGCTTTCTAAAGGAATTTTTTGACTCACATTTATAAGTTTGCTTCTCATTTTCAGTCCAGTTCCTGAATCTGACCAGCTTAAAAAAACATCTAATTTAAACCATGAAGCAATGAGAAACAGGTGCAGTTGATGTCAGATGATCTGGCTGATGATTAGTACAGTATACAGGTGATGCTGAATGCTACAGACAAGAGGGGAAATGAGGTTGCTGCTGAGGTTCTTACATTTTTATTTCTTAAATTTTAATTTGTATGTTTTGGCACTTTGCAGCCCAACACAGTAAAACATCCATTTCCCATTTCTTTAATTTAATCTCCAGAATTTAATTTGATTTGGTATTAAGAAATGTGGGGTAACTCAAGGCTTTTGCATAATACTCTGTAAAAAAAAAAAAAAAAAAAAAGAAAGAAAGAAAACAATATGGTAATTTCAGAATGGTTAGTTTTCAAGACACCTCAATACTCACCGCATAATAAAAAAAAATCCCTATTGAGCTATGAGGACCGAAATGACCATATGTTTAAAAACACTCCAGCATAAGCCATTTGACCGTATTAGTGCACATGGCAACATGTCTTTATTTAATGCTGGCACAGACACAGGGCCTGGCTCCCTAAGCTAACATTAGACCAAAGGCAATATTGTTCACACCACAGGTGCTGCTTGTATTTTATGTTCAGGGTTCAGGCCCTCCCTTCCATGGACCAATGTAAGCTACCTCACATGTCAAAAGTGCTAAAACCATATGACTGCAGGCTCGCCCACACTCTTTGTCCATTATTAATTGATGGCCAGGAGGTTGGTGTTGAAACGAGTGTGTGAGATATTACTGAGAGACAGGATAATATCCCAGCTATCTGTTCTCCTCTTTTTCTCGTTACCAGGCGTTCAAAGACTTAAAGGTGTTCTGACTTAGTGGTATTCTAAGCCGTAAAGAGGATTACACGTGCAAATCCAAACAAAGCGCCCATGCTGTAGAGGAATACACCAAGCACAGGCCGGATATTGAAAATAGTTTTACCGGGACATTCTCTAACCAGACGATTCAACATTGCACTTGTTTGTATAACTTATGACTAACGTAGATCTGACGTTTTAATCCAATTCGAGTGTCTTGAACTTGCCATCTGTCCTCCATAAACTGGTATTCAGTATATATTCTCTCCTTCTTTGTATATTTCTGACAAAATGCCAGCAGCTGCATCGTATTCTCAAAATAGGTACAGTGAAGGCTTAATGTTAAGCAAAACAAGCTGAAGCATTAGAGCTGAAATGGATCTTTGCAAAGGGGAGCGAGCGAGAGAGAGAGAGAGAGAGAGAGAGAGAGGAAAATGTTTTGCTGCCTTGGCCAGCCTTGGCAAGATGCCATTATTGGCAGGAAGTAAAACAGCAGAAGAAAGTGGCGTATTTACACGGCAAATGAATATGCATTTATGCTAACCGAATGCGAAGACTTGGGATGAGCGGTAGATGGTAAGTGTGTGTTGAACCCAGTCGACCTCAGTGATGATGTAGTGATGAGGTCCTTGGCTGTAGCAAGAGAAAAAAAAAGAACGGATTTGTTCCGTCTTGCAATCCATCCACCCATACTTACACATGATGAAAATTATGATTAATTCCTCAATTTAATTTTCTTTTTTTCCCTTTAGCACATTTCAGTTTGAGTTTAGGAATGTAGCAGCCTGAAATAAGGCCTGGTGAAAGAATGCTAACTGTCCTTCATTAATTTTTTAGCATAGCACAAGAACACGCCTGACTTGAAATCCCTAAAACAATTTGGCATGGTCTAAGATGTTTAAGACAGTGGACTATCTTTGCCAGCAGATGAGTGGTGGCAGAAACATAACTTTCTGAATAGCTACTAATAAGGGCGTTTTTACATATAGTCCGTACTCAGGAATGATTCTGTGCTTGTTTTAGGGGCGAGGCTCATAATCGCAGGTTAGTTTTCACATGCTGAACCCTGGCGTGATTTTGCTGTAATACCAAACACTTAAGTCGGGTTTTTGAATGCAGAGCATGTCATCGTACAGAATACCTGCAAACGAGGAGCTGATCCTGTATGCAAGCCAGCACAAGATTCTTTTTCAATGCTTCAGTGCTATGAAAGTTTGCTTTTATATATCAATAACCATAATGACCCAAGTTTTAGGGGGTTTCATTATACTATAAAAGTAAGGAATGTGACTTGTTGAACCAATCACATTACCCAGCAAGCAGCCTAAGTATGGATAATTTTTATGCTTTGGATAAGGCAAACCAGAACAGCATTTTAAAAGGGACAGGGATCAGATCAGATATATACAGTACAGTATGAAACTAACAATGCAGTATGCATGTCTTGCTCAGTTTAGTCATGTAATAAGGAAAGTGGAAAAGAATTTGGCAGTGTTGGAGGATGCTCTTCAAGTTCGACCAGTTTGGCCTATTCTTTTCAGACCAAGTTAGATTTTTAGCAGGTATGTCATGTATGAACTTGTATACTATTTGTATACACACACACACACATACACACACAAACACGGGAGAGTAAATAATGATTTGCACTCTGTCTGTATTTATTAAAATACATTTTTAGAAAAGACCAATACATCATGTTTTGACAATCTCCTTAAATAGACTTTGTCCATCTGTCAAGAAGCTTTCAAATTCCTTCATTAAAAATGTTGTAGGCCATGAATCCACCACTGTCTTCACTTCGTCATCAGCAGTGAATCTTCATCCTTGTGGGGCTGCTTTCAGGGGACCAAACAGGTGGAGCAGGATCAGGACTATACGGAGGATCCTTTAACACCACAAAACTTTTTGCAGCATGTGGGCATGTGGGCAGAAGTGTGCAGACATGCATCATCATGCAAGATCACAATGCTCTTGGATAGAAGTCCTCTACATTAAGCATCTCACTGTAATGAGCACTTTTGATTGTTGAACCTTTTTTCCCCGATAATGGTACAGTACTGGCCCATGTGAATTCCAGAAAACTGTAAGCAACGATTTTCCAGCTGATCGTTGACTTTTGAAATTTTCCTCGGTTGGCGATTGAGGGTGTTTCCATTGCATTTACTCTCAGGCTCATAGCGATGAATCCATGTCTCGTCACCAGTAGTGATTCTCACTATAGAGAAACTTTCACCTTCCTTAGGGGGGTATTAGTCCAAATTTTCCAGATATCCAAACACTTCTGTTTATGTCCTTCCCTAAGTTGTTTTGGCAACAGCTACTGTATACTTGTGTAAATCAGAAGTGGGGCATCTATATTTGCTCACACCGTAGTTACAAATGAACTGATGTAACACATTCACACCTGCACAGTGACTGGGGAGACATTAGCCTTAAACGGAAAGAGCTGATAAAATAGATTTAATATAACAGAAGCCTTAATATAACCAGAGTGCGAATAATTTTTGACTCACACTTGTGTGTGTCTATGTGTGTTTATAACCCTTTGATTTTGTAGTGTTTTCATTCCTTCTGTCCCGAATCTAGAGATTTGGGAACTAACTGCCATGGTAGCTTTAAAAAAATATATATATATATTATATATATATTATTATTTTTATTATTATTATTATTATTATTATTATTATTAAAAAAATATATATATTATTATTATTATTATACAGTGCTTTTTTGAGTCCTTGTTTTAATCTGTCAGTGACCTATCATCTGTCAGATGTACTTCAAAGACTTTATCAATAAATAATAAGATTCAAAATTGTGGAAGGCTCTTAGAGCAGGCTGATATGACCCCCCCCTTGGAATAATGGATGGATGGAAGGATAGTCAACTAAATACAGTAACTAACTAACTAAAATTGGTAATTAACTTAATAAACCAGAAAAATACATAAAAGATAAAAGAAGTATGTATATATAGGATATAAAGAAGGAACTGAAAAACAGGGAATTAAAAATGTAATTGTGTTTTAACATTTGGAACAAGATGAGGACCCCTTGGAAACTCCAAACTCAGACAGAGAGGTCTTATGCTCCTGAAAGTGAGGCTGAAGTACTGTAGCTTAGTCAGGAGTACGCAAGCAACATCTGGGCCACTCCACCCTTCAATCGAGTATCTCTCTTCAATCTTCACACACACTCTTGTCTCACTCTTCAGCGCGCTTTTACCGCCTTGTCACAAATCACAATCATTCTAACTCGCCTCGCTGAGAAAAGTACACACTTGAGTAGAGGATCGGCTGGACTGCACAAGCTGCATCATTTGATGGCTTCTTCAGCCTTTGATAGCAACAAGCAATCCATTCGGCACAAAGTCCTTGAAAGGTATGTCGCGCTGTGATACTGTCAACATGCTGGGCTTTTTTTTCCCCCTTCATCTGTGCTGCTTCGTTCCACTGGCATGTCATTCTTGATTTGTGCAACCGCTTGAAGCCAAATCTGGATATTCGACTTGGTGTTCTTTTAATATGCCAGTCATTTGTGCGATTCTGAAAGTGGGCTGAACTTTTCAACCAGTGAAATGATCAAGCATCCATGCTTGAAATTTGTCCCCATGTCAAAATGTGATCTAACCACATGCACGCTCTATAAGATGCCTTCTGACCTTTGGTGTTGTGGAAAGTTGATCCATTGAATCAGTTTTCCTTTAGACATATAAATTACATATCACTCATCATATCGCTTTATCCTGTATTCAGGGTCACAGGGGGCCTGGAGCCTATAGGAGACTTAGGGCAAAAGGCAGGGTACACTCTGGACAGGGTGCTAATCTAGCCACTCACACTATGGGCAATTTGGGAACACCAGTTAGCTTAATCTGCAGGTCTTTGAACTGTATAGGAAACCAGAGTACCTGGGGGAAACCCACCAAGCACAGGGAGAACATGAAAACTACATGCACACAGAGACGGGAATCAAACACGGACCCTGGAGGTGCAAGGCGACAGTGGTAACCACTACACTACCGTGCCGCGTATAAAGTGCATATAAAATATAAAAACATTAAGTATAAAAATATACATATAAAATTTACCAAAATATAGCATAGCATATGGCATATATATTTCATAAACCAAAAACTTTTGATGTGGTTAAAATTATTCTATTCTCTGTGAAGATGCTCTCAAGGGAAAGACTTTTATTTAAATGTTTGCTTGAAGATGTTTCTTTTTTGTTTACTCCCAAACATACTAATATACACAGTTATAAAATCTAATGTAATGTCAGCTATAATTAACTTTTTTAAAGATTTCTTTGTAATATCCTCCTAATTAGGGACATCAATTTGTAAAGTCTAACTCAAGTCTAATTGGGACTTGTTGTCTCATGACGAGAAAAACAGAGGCCAAAACTAATTGACATTTACAAAAGACTTGAAGCACAATGCAGCGATGAAACTCTTAGTCACAGTAAAACATTTAAATGGTGACCGTACATCCGTGAGCTCGGAGCCCACTGCAGTCGTTCCTGTGAACATTCATTAAGTGGAACATCTGATCTTTAAAAATTGATGGATAACTTGTCGACAACATGTGGAACCTGTACACATACAGTAATCATTCACCAACACCACTTGCACATTACAAGAACTCAGCTGGAAGTTATTGCTACATACTCTGTAGAGTACTGACCTCGCTCAAGCCATTTCTATGTTTGGGCAGTTAAGGGAGTTCCCAAGGGAGGCCACCATGTACTGTAAAGCAATGTAGATGTACAGCAAGCAGTCTGATCGCTGAGATAAGTGTAGCAGTGTAGCAGGGGATTATATGGAGAAATGAAGGGAGTTTTACTCTATTAATTATGCTCAGTTGTTCTGCACAATCCAAAGTCCTGGTTTGATTTTAACGTCCTTCATTATGCTTGGTTAATCTAGGAACTGATATTTTTGAATATCCAAAAAAAATATTCAGATAAATAAGACAGAAGAAAAACACTTCCATGGCTAAATAACATGATATTATGGACAGATGAAGCTTAGGTCTCCAGTCAGAAAAGTTGTCATGTTTTAGATAATGTAGTGCCCATGAGTGGAGAAAACCAGAAAAATTGTCATTTTTTCATAATCGTTGATACATTTATTACTACTGGTCAATAAAAGATGTTTAGATGGAATATGTCAGGAAAAAAGATTGATGTTATCAAAACTGCCATTCTTTCTTACAATAAGTAATAGCTGTCATATGATGGGCAGGCATAACTGTGCCAACTGGGGAACTGTCTGAATTAGTGCGACAATCTAGTTGCAGTAATAATATTCAATATACAAATCTAAATTATATAATAAAAAATAAATAAATGCAAAAAGATATATATATATCCCACAGGTTAGGCACTGAAGGTTTATTTTAGTTTTTTTACTTCTTAATATTATTTTTTCCCCAGAAATGAATCATGCAGACTATCCCATAAGTCTTACCCATAGAGATATCAATTTTGGCCAGTAGACCCTGACTCAGTAACACAGTAGGAATGGGAACCACCAGTGGGAAACCAATGGGAAACGCCCTATACAGTATTATCACAATACCTAGGAGCCTATTTAATTTGTATTGTGATTCTGTAAGTATTAAAATTTTCTAAATATCCATTTTTTCAGATTTTGTTACAATTCTAAACATACTTTAGAATTGTAAATAATTAGCTTGACAATGTGTAAGTAGTTTAAAGTGCACCCCCTGTAGGATTATAAATGAACTGTGACATTTTATCAAATCAAATGCATATTGGCATTTACATATACATACACATATAAATAAAAAATAAAAAAATTTAATAAACAATTTGGGAGTCAGTGAGATGATACATGAATTACCGCACAAAAGAATCTCAATGTGTTAAAGGAATTGATCCCCCACAATCACACACATACACACATACACCATCCATTGTTTTTATAGTGAGTTTTAAGCTCAAGGCAGAATTCTAATGAAATTTGATTTAATTTTAATTACCAATCAATGCACAGAAATGTCACAGTTTAAATGTGTTTTGTGATCATTCATATGCTCAAGGACTCTCATTTTGACATCTGTGTTCACAGCCTGTTTTCATTTGTCTCAGGTGTTTTCTATTAATTTTCATTAGAGTCCCTAAAGGACATGTGCTCCTTTTGGTTCATTGAGGTGGTGGTTTTGGTTACTCAGGTTATGCTAAGCCATGCTAATGCTAGGGCTTAAGCTAACATGTCACAAAGTTCTGGTATTGTATTACATCCTCTTTTAGTTTATTTATTTTTTTTGTAAATGTTTTACAAATGTAAAAGCTCCATACATCTGCATGTCCTTCCTCATTCATCAACCCTGACAAAAAATGTACAAAAAGTATTAATTAATTGATTTTTTTTTTTTTTTTTTTTTAGCTACACAGGCTAGAGAGCAGTACTGACTAGGCTGTTGAAATACACCCAGAAAACAGTAGTTTTAGGTGTGATATTTTTATTATATTTTAAACACTTATTCTGAAGGGAAATTATCAGTTTTACAACCCTGTGAAACAAGACTTTGCCAGTTTTTTTGCTATTTCATCATAGCTAGTTGTAGTGTCATTATCACGTTAGCAAGCCCAATAATGCGCCGAGATGAAGCTTGCTATCAGATAGCCTTATT
>JAQQZT010000016.1:8220439-8237509 GCA_030068275.1 Clarias platycephalus | reverse complement strand
GATATTTTTATTATATTTTAAACACTTATTCTGAAGGGAAATTATCAGTTTTACAACCCTGTGAAACAAGACTTTGCTAGTTGTAGTGTCATTATCACGTTAGCAAGCCCAATAATGCGCCGAGATGAAGCTTGCTATCAGATAGCCTTATTGATTTTTAGCACTGGATAATTCCGCTCAGGATGTAAGCTGAAAACTGTGAATGGTTTCTCCTCAATCTCGCTCAGCGTTAATGTGAAAGATGGAAGCACCAACAACAATGTGTATTGCCTGCTGGGTGAATATGTCTGAGTACTCAACACGATAGGTGAACTTTTTTTTTAAAAGGATGAAGTGTCGTATTCACAAATGGCACCTAGTTGGGTCAATACTAAAAGGGGTATTTTTAGGCGAATACCGAAATGGCCTTTTGGTGTAATGCAAGCAGAGTAAAAAGCAGACACATCAAGACCAATCTGGATTGATAAGCTATGATTGAGAAAATATATCCTGTAATTGCAAATGGGTAGTTATAAGTTGGAAAAACACCCATCAACTAAAGCATGACTCATTCATGTTACACCCTTTCAACAGACTTAAATTGCAAGACAGGCCTGAGTCAGGGTTTGTGCTGTCCCTGTGGCTAAAGTCAGGCAAAAACCACGAATATAAACCCAGGCAGTGCCTGGCCAAAGAAAAAGTTGCGAACACTAAGTTCTCATTCAGTCACCTTTAACTCTGATTACAGCACACAATGTGGTGGCCAGTTCATGTGTGAAAAGGACTCCTCATGCTCCCAGAACCACTCTTGCACAATTTGATTCTTTGAATATTCCTGTGATATCAGAGAAGAAATGTTCCAAAGATGTGATAACCAGGTCATTCAATACATTCAGGACATAAGGTTGACTTTATTTTCTTGCAACATAACTGAAGCAACCTCAGATCATAACACTGCTTCCACGGGCTTGTACAGTGGCCACAATGCATGATGGTTTGCATCATGTCATGCCCTTTTTACCTTTCTTTTCCCATTGCACCAAAGTTCAATCTTTATGCTCTCTTGCAATTTGAAGTATTTTTTTCTGATTAGCTTATCTAACAAGAAGTTTTCTTATAGCCAAGCAGCAGTTTAGTCCCAATCCTATGAGTTCTCATCACAATGTGAATGATGATTTAACTATTAAACATAGCTATGGTTTTTACTGTTTATTTATTTTTTTCATTTTACCATGCAACTTTTTACTTGAAAATAATTTGACCATTCTTAAATGGTGAATTCTTTTTTTATTGGCCAAAATAACATTGTAATGTGTTATCTAGGCTGCTCTGTAACCTTGCATTGGCTGTCTGCTTGCCAATAAGCACCGGTTGTGGTAAAAATAGTCAATCTGCCTGATGCTTATAGGACATTTCTGGGCTTTCTCAGACTGCCATACATTTCTAGTTATTGTTAATTAAAAAATGTGCCGCCATTTGGTTTTAGCATAAGAGCTTCAAAACCATCAAACACTGAATGCTAATAATAAGAAGAAGGGATTTTTCATGGATTGGATTTGCTGAAATGTATTCTACAGCAAAGCCGTTATGATGGCTGAACAGACTTGTATTGAAAACTGCCTTGGTAAGGAAAGTCCTTAAAGAAATCTGACCCTTTGAATAAAGCTGGCCGGCTTCTTTAGATATTATGACGGAAATATCCTCCGAGGCGGCATGCTTGGCTTAGTTTAATATCCTAAATGCACTGTGGAGCTTGCTTAATTTCCTTCTTAGATATGCAGCCATGCGATGCTGTCACTGTATGTGTTGCTGGTGGGTTGAGGTGGAGAATATTGCTCTGGCATTGCTGAATAGCTTCTCTGTGCATGGCGCTGAGGTTTGTGTGTGTGTGTGTGCGTGCGTGCTTCTGTGAGTGAGCGTGTGTGAGACATGAGCATGACTCATCCTGTATTTTCTATTGACTCGACAAGCCTGCGTCATTGGCTATCTCATGTGGACAGAATCCAACACGGTAACTGTTTGCTAACTCTCTTGGCTAAGACAGGTGTGTGTGTCTTAAGGATTTCTTCACGACGATAGGCCCAGATAGCTGTATTTACAATTCTGCCTTATGGATTGTCTATCAATATGTATAGAGAATGCCACTAATCAGTGAGGAAATGTGTTTGTGTGTGCTGAGATCTCTACACGTGCATTGATTAATGAGTCCGAAGCAGATGCACCGTAATGAAATAGTGATGCAAAATAAATATTTATTTCCAATATGGGAGAATCAGCAAAAAATACACCCTTAGGGGGAGGGGTGTGTTTGAAGAGAAGGATGGAGGAATGGGTTGGGGGGTTTGAGAAACACATTCAGTGTTTCCATGTCTATGTGTAAGCAATGGCAGAGCGGAGGCGTGCGGGCTGAGCCGGATCCTGAATGCCGCACTGACAATGAATCTTGGAGGGACTTCAAGGTCACACCGCAGAGAGCTCTGTGAATGAAAGAGTGAGAGGAAGAAAAAGAGAAGGGGGAGCAGACTGAGGGAAGAGCGCGCAAGCAAAGCGAGCTGGAAGCGAAATGCCGATTCGCCACGCGATGCTTGCATATCAAGTTGCTTCCCTGCGTCCAAATTAAGAAGGCAGGAGAACATCTCAGTCACCGAGGCACTTGTCTTTCTCAGTCATACACTCTCCGAGTCTAGGTGACTGAGCGCAAACTAGTCAAATACAATTTACCTAAGGATGACCCAATTAGCTTGTGTGGAAAAAGAAAATGGAGAGGGATCAATCCACGGCTTAATTTGCAACTAATTTGGACCATCTGGTTTAGCAGTGCATGGAGTGACAGGTATTCCCCTTTGCTATATTATCTCGACTATTTGCTCAGACTAGTGGAGCAGAACACCCCAGTGCATCTCGCTCGCTCTTTCAAATCAGCCTGACTCCACTGTTCCGGATTCCTGCTTTTCCTCCCATCGACCTTCCCGCAGGTAACTCTCCTGGACTCAACTCAAGGCAAACAAAACACGCTTTATCCAGATCCATCTGAGAAAAGGGCAGCACTTTTACTGACTATTCAAGCACTATGGGTGCTGCATTATGGCACTGACTGGAGAAGTTTCATAGCAGTGCCATGTAAGAAATAAAACACTTTATGGTGTGCTGTTTAAGAAAATCAATCAATTCTGTGGTGGTGTCATATGAAGACCTGGAGACGATTACTATCAAACAGCAGTGCATCTCAAAATCTTTTATTTGTCCTGCGGTGATTTCAAACATTAATTGACAACACTCCAGAAACATCCACAAGACCATTTGGTTCCTTTGATCTCTGACGTTACAGCAGCTATAAACTGTTGTTTCCTCTGTGTCCTCTTTTTTTTTTCCTCTTCTGGGGCTCAAATCATCAGCTTGTCATCACACAGAGAAACCCCGGAACTGCACAGTTCCCTTTCCCAGATACTGGGAACTCTTTCCATTATCATTCAGTAAACATCTCCTTCCAAAGGTTTTGAGTATGTTAATTTTAAAATCTTGCAACATTAAAATCAATTATTATTTAACATTACCGTAGTATAAAGTTTATAATTATTTGTTGTAACTTAAGCATCATGGGAAAGTACCTCATTCTCTCTGTACCGAAATACAGGTTTTAATCTTCAGAAACTGCTTAACTTTCAATATCATGGTACTTCGCCATGGTTTAGGCTCTATTTAGAGGCAATTCTATGAATTTTCAGAGTGCACAAGAGTTTTACTTTCTTTCTTAAATAACATGCCTGATGATTGCTCCAAATGTAGCACATCTACGGCAGAGAATGCCAGGGGAGCCCAGAAGGCTATCAGTAGCTGTTAGCAGTCAAAGAGTAAATAGTTGATGGCAACAGCCTGATAGTCAGGCTCCTGTTAGAATCTACTGTCTCACTATATCAGTCGCAATTAACACGCCAAAGAATATTCTTGGTTATACACTGGACCAGTTTATCAAAAATATATTTGTGTCCATAGAACAGATTGAGACAAGTGAATAATAAATCTGGAGTGGGGTGTGCTGCTATATGAATGCACACCCAATGCTTCATGTGAACAAGCTACCCTTGAGACAAGAGCTCTAGAAAGGCGAGGGGCATGAAAAGACATTCCAAACAGTATAAATCTACTAACCAACCTAATCTTTTTTCCCTTCTTTCTTTCTTTCTTTCTTTCTTTCTTTCCGCTGCAAGCAATTTAAACTGCATATTCCTGGCTTAACCCTGAAGGACTTAAAATATTCTTAAAGCAGTGTGAGAATCATAATTAAATGTTTCCCCTGACATTTTTTTCACATGCTCCCCTTTCCCTAGGACTCTACAATTAATCATAATTTAATGTCAAATAGATACGCTCCTTTGGCTGCTGCACATAATTGAGCATTACTCTGATTCTCAGAAGGTCCTGGTGTGTATGAAAGGAAGATACACATCACCTTAGCTTTTGCGCACCTCTGTTTTGAATCACACTGCCAGAAATCAGCCATGCCCAGGCTGTAACCCTGTGATTAATTGCACCTCGCTGGAGAGATTACCGTACCGAGGATATTAATAATTCCAGGTTTGCTTCTTTTTAAGATTAGTAAGAGGCAAAGGAAAGAGAAGCAGCTCGGAGGTCGAATCGGTTCCCACTTGCTCTTTTTTTTTTTTTTTTTTTTTCCAAATATATAGGGTTCCTTATCTAGCCAGCAGCTGCTTTGTAGTTATTTCATGAAGATTGCTCTGGTGGGCTCAGCAGGGCTTAACCTCAAATCACCTGTGAAGAAAGCTGATTTTTAGCCATGCATTAAAAAATATAGCCAACATACACCCCGGTATTATTGCAACCTAGTTTCTCCCCCCACCCCCCAACCAAACTGAATAAGGGAATACTTTGAACAGTTTAAACCAATAAGTAGAAAGAAAGTAGCTTGGTTTCATGCCAACTTTGTTTCATTCATAAGAATACAGAGAGAGAGAGAGAGAGAGAGAGGGGGGGGGACAGTTTATGAAATTCCTAATGAAAGATTTTCAAAAGAGCCTTACTTGCAAAAAGATTTGGTGTGGAACCAACTTTTTGGGTTACCGTTAATTACATTTGAGCATTTTTAAAACTTGTTTGATGAGATTACTTTTCTTGTATTTTTGTGACTTTCCTACAGTCAAGTGATTTACTGATTTGGCTATGCTCCTACTGAAACAGCTGTTACTAATGACCCCCTGTAGGAGTGTAATAACGCCTTCTGGTGCTTGGAGGCAAATTTCCTCATTTTCCTCATCGTCTGTTGTTCATCTTGAAGAAAATCAAAGGAAACACGCCACAATTGGCCCCTGAGGGAAGTGGGAGGTCTGAAAGGTAAGGAACAAAAACCTTCAATCTTCATGCTCTCGTTATTGAAGCTGCTGCATGCAGAATTTAAGCCACTCTTGAAAAGAGTAAAAAGAATCATCATGGTTATGCAGGCCAAAAGTCAGACCAAGTTAGAAAAGATGCAAGCTGGCAGAAGAGACTTGTACATGACAGGCACAGATCAGAGACCCAGAGAGTGCCCAACACTCACTCAACAACTGTCTGAACATGAAAAGAAAAATTCCATACAATATGTACTAGGAATGTAATACGATGGCACAAAGGGTACGTTCACATTACGAGCCACATTGCTCAAAATGTCAGGTTCACATTCATAATTACAAGTGACTTTTATCTGACTCTAACGTGGATGTATCTGTCCTGATGAAATACAGTACATCAGTACACCTTTGCTCGCACCATCTGGGTTTAAAACACATCCTGAGTTTGTGCGACCACTCATTCATTTGAAACAATGCATTCAATATAGATATAGAGGTCGAAAACCGGGGACCTGAAATAGATTCGTGGAACTCCTACCCGAACCTGAGGTACATACATTAATCTTAGAAAAAAAGGGCAGCATAATCTAAGGGGGACTGACTGCCACACCTGACCCGAGTTGTCCTGAGAATATATGGAGCTGGTCCAAAATATGATCGATCCAAGCAGAGAGAGAGAGAGAGCACAAACATTGGCAGCATTTTGCTTGATTGTGATGCATACACCATCAGAAGCAGTAGATCCAGCACAGACTCAGGTTCATTTGGATTCACTCAGGTACTGGACATTTTGACACAGGGACCAGAGACCTGAAGCAGTAAAACAAGACCTGAGCTGACCGATGTAGACTGATCAGTATTTAGACCTGACCTGATGAAGATTACATGTCCTCAGAACTGAGTGGACCCGTGAAAACCTCATTTTGGGTATAAACTTGAAGCGGGCGTGGCTTTTCACCAGAAGAGAAGTAGCAAGTACAGCAGGGGTTCGTGAAAAAACAACCCTTTCTTCATTGCCTTGTGCCTGTGATTTGGTCCTTTCTCTGCACTTGTCCCATCACTGCTCTGTTATCTAATGTCTGCACCTGGTTTGGGTTCATCCCCGAGTTATTTTATCCTATTAGTTAGTCCTTATGCATGCTCATGTTCCTTTTGTCTCTTTGCAGTTTTCTTCACCGAGCTCTGCATTTCTGTCTTCCCTGGTCTTTGTTTCCAGGTTTGCTTCCATGTGTAGACCCAGGCCTGCATTACTTCCTGATGATGGATGATCCCTGATAATGGATATATCTTTAATTAGCCTTTCAGCTTGTATCTTGTCACTTGCTATGTTTCATGACCCTATGACTCTTTGAATTCCCTCTAAAACAAATACATTGATTTTAAACACGTGTCTTGCCTTCTAATCACATGTTCCAGGACACATGTCAGGAGAAAAACTAATTATAGTCATGTGGTAAAAAAAAAAAATACAAATATAATGACCCTTGGATGTAATCCAAATCATGTTACTTTCTTTATTTAAAAATTTACTTAATGAATATGAGGCTGAAAAAATGAATCCGTAATGAAAACCTTAAACGTGTGACATAATGTAAGTTGTGATTTAAATTCTACACCATGCAAAAGTTTCAAAATGTACATTTCTGGGCAAAGGTCTTGAGCCACTCCTCATTTCTTCATATTTTGCTTCCAAAGAGCCAGCCTTTCTTCTATTTTTAATGTAGTCTGGAGGCATAGTTCTCCTGTCTCACATTTTCAGTCCCTGTACCTGACCAGTTTCAGAGAATTTTTTTTTTGTTTAAGTCACATGGCAATCTATGAATTATTCAAGGTTTTTTTTTATTTTTTTTTTATAAAAATAATAATAATAATAATTAAGGCATGAACCAGTGAAAAAACGGGTGCAGATGATGTCAGATGATAAGACTACTGGTGATCCTAGTCGAGAGGGAAAATGAGGTTGCTGCTGAGGTTGTTAAATAAACAGACAGCTTTTACATTTTTTAAATCTTTAGGCACTTTGCAGCCTGTCACAGTAAAACAATCGTAACTGTTTCTTTAATTTAGTCTACATATTTAGTTTAACAAAATCTGATGAAATAAGAGGTGGCTCAGGACTTTTGCACAGTGCTGTATGATCATTAGAAAATCCCTCAGAGTTGTACAGTTTATTATTTAATTTTAGTCTATATGATGTTTATTTGTATCTGACCCAGATATATTTTAAGCAAATATAGATGGTTATATTTCATAAACATACTATTTGGTAGTCTAGTGTAACATAACAAAACCACGATATGGGGAACTGGACTAGCTATATACTAAGGATAACTACATAAACACTCTAAAAGCACTGCATTTTAACTATTATGGTGTTTGTTCCGTTGCTCACCTTTATTCTTAACCAGATAGGTAAGAGGTATGCAGGTAAGAGATAGGTATGCAGGTAAGAGTTTTGATCAAACTAGCATAAATTAAAAGATCCAAAATGTGAGACCAAATAAAAAACAAAGGTCAAAAAAGATGAGCAAAGTATCAAATGCAAATCCGAAATCATGGGAGAAAAAAAAAAGAGCTAGCAAAATGAGATCTAAGAGGGTTAGTTCAATGTTCAGGTCATTTCACACTTCATACTCAAAGAGTATTGTGATAGGTGTGTGTATATAAAAGGGTGCGAGTATGATTGGGAAAGATGTGCATGATGAGTTTTCAGTGCCAGTGAGGATCATAGTCCATGGTCATGTTTGTAGGTGGTATGTTTTGAGTGTATTCAAATGTGAACCACATTAACATTCCGCACTGTTCTCCACATTGACCTACTGCAGCCAGTAATATGTTAAAATAAAGAAAAAGCCGATGATGTACTAGGAATTATATTATTACCAACGTCTTATTGATGTTTTGAGGGTCAGTGACTTCACCAATAAATTGTGAGCCATCCAGATGATGACTGAGAGTTATTACCTCTCGAGAGCAGAAATCTACTTAATGCTAAAAGTTCAGCAGCATTATTTTCCAGCCAGATGACAGCAAGATTATACTCTGCCCTTGACCATGTCTCCAGTGGTAGCAATAAGCAACACTGCCATTTGTACCATTTGCAACAATCTCTTTTTTCTTTTTCCTTTTCTTTTTTTTTTTATTTTGATTATCATCATGCTCAGACCCAAAGATAATGGAATGTGAAAGCTAACTCCGGCAGAGAATCATCGTGTGTTGGTTTACTGCTGAATCAATGGCCTTTTTTCATTCAGACTCATGCGAATGCCTGCTCCCCGTGACATTGAGAGTTGCCGGTGCATGCATCAGTGAGCCATCCTTCTCTTGGTAAACACAAATCTGAACATGGCATCGCTAGCTCTGCAAATGCTCAGCTCGATTGATTTGCCATTAGTGTCCATCTTGCTGGATTTTTATTTTTCCGCGGCAAATACGCGAGTGTTGATTTTACAGAGACTGGCTCTGGACTCGCAGGGAGGATAAGATGGAATGAGGATATCTATTGTAAATGATACCCGTATTTCGAATCAAGTCTGTAGGCTTGTATTTGCATATTTACTCAAGCAGGTTACACAGGAAATCCAGATGAGCAAATTAGCTCTTACAATGTGTGTCTAGTCATCCTGGAGTTTTCTTAGACAAATTTTCTATTGGTGAACAAAGGTGCTAATACTAAGCAAGTCTATGAGAGTAATTATCCTGAGAATAAAGATGGATAAAGCAGGAACTGGTAAGGATGTAGCATTGTCTCCATTGAAATGGTGCACCATGGTTTTTTCATACATAATGAAAAAAATGCCTGGTGATTCTTGATAAGGGTGTAGTAACAACGAAGCATGGCGCAGATGGGACAGTTCTGAGTGAGTAGTCATTGGGATGTCACTGCATTGTTGCTAGGCCTCTGCTATGACCATGGTACATTGTAGAAAACATATTACAGTACGTTTCTCTGGTGCATACCACGTACATGGAGCAGGGTATCAGCACGTCAATGTCACGTTCAGAGAATGTATTATGAATACTGGATGCAATTCCTTCATGATGAAAAACACTGCACTCACGATATTTGTATCGAACCACCAGACACAATGACAGCATAGTAAGAGCATGATAAGCATCTGGTAAGAGCATAGCATGATCAGATCAGAGAAAGTAATAACTCTGTTCGATCTCAATAGACCCGGTGAGAATGTGATCATGTGCGTGATAGGAAATTAATGACAACATGATGGACGCATTGAGAACCCGACTGGGATGTGGCTAGGACGTGGTATTAACTTTTTCATTAATTCACATTTTTACATTTTGACCCTGTTCTTGGTGCATTCTTTAGTCTTTGTCAGAGTTCGGTCAGTGAAAACCTTGGTCTGTGAAAACTTTGCTACTAATATGGTTTTGCCCCTTATTACTCATCAGGTCAGATTTATTTATCATCTGCAGACCTAAAATAAATGCATATCTGAGGCTACATTTCAATCTAGTGGTACAAACCAAATTGCAGAAGGAAAATTTGGATAAGACCAAGTTGAACACTTTATTTTCAAGAGTATCCTGAAGGAGTAGTTCCAGACTTTTTGTTCATAATGGTGTTTTCCAGCTTCTCTTTCATTTAATATGTATGTTTTAATGCGATTCTTGAGGTGTTTGATTATTAGTTTATTAATTACTACAGTCAATTAATTGGCTGGCCTTCAACTCTATACCTGCTTATTTTAGCCGCTTGATATTTTTTTTCTACTGTATAGTCAGCCGAGTATTGAGAGCACTCATTTTTGACTGGATAGACTTTATGGGCTACAGATGACTCATAAAAAAACGAGGAGACCAAACATGAGAGCAACAATACAGGATTTATTCTTGGAAATCGATACTGTGGGCTTGTTGTCTGAGTCAGAACTATAGCTCCGTCATGCATTTACATTATGTGAAGTTGTGTGCTTGTTATTGGTCAGGTTAAACCAATTTACACCTTTTTACACCACATTTGGAGCCACAGAAGAATAAACAGCCTGAGGTGAAAAAAAGTAAGTATAATTCTTGGTTAGGGTTGCCAGTGGGAATCTCCTCCTGTTGGCTAAACATTCACTCCAGACTTGTCAAAGAAAGGCATCAGATTAGGACAGCAGTCTGCTTGGCTCCGAAGTGACACCGTCGGATTTAAGGCTGGACTCATTCTTTCTTTTGGAGATGTACATACTTCTCTCTTTGAGCTTACAGTGCACTTTGTCCGGATGGAGAATTTACTGCCGAGTGCTCCAGTGTGTAACAAGCATTAAAGAAGTAGCCCAGACAAGTGCTGATTTGTAGGACTTGCTAGACAGACTGTATTGTTCAGAAAAAAATGAATGGGAGGGAAGGGAGGAGAGGCATTTACTTGGGCGCAGAGACATAATCAGGAACCGTGACATAAAAGGCCAGGGAAATGCAGACCTGTCAGCACATCTAAATAACAATAACCACCCAATAGAGGCTTGGACCTGGTGGCATTCAGCCAATCTCTCCTCACATTGCAATTTCAAAGAGCTCCAGGCTTCGGATAATCGCCATTGATCTTCGTCAGCCTGGCCAAACGTCATGGATTCAGTTTGGGAAGTCTCTTGGGGCTGGAGGAGAAGAAAGACTGTTGAAGGAATGTTGGAACCCTCCATGTTTTTTTTTGTTCCTCTGTCCCATGATATTGATGATCACGGGCATGAAAGCCAACTATAGATTAGATGGATGTGATTGAGCAGTCTTGGGTCATGGAAAGGTAGTATTGGTCCCTCCCTGGTCTGAGATCAGGGTCCAACATTTGACAATGCCAGCTCTATGGTGTAAATATTTCCCTTATTTTTAAAATGCATATTTGCTATCGCTTATTTTATGGCCGCTACCAACCGGAGAGATTTGGGCCTAATACATTCAAGTGAAATCAACCCTTTTCCTTATACTTGAGCTTATAGCCACTCATGTTTGGCTATGCCTCTCACCCAAGCAACTTCAATGGACAGCCTGGAGTGTCTTAGTAACAGGGTACAGGGTGATTTTTAATTTGGAAATGTTTTCTTTTTCTTTTCCAAAGACTTGAAACTGTTAAAGTAAGCAAATTTTAGTTTTAGCCTATTTCATCTCTTGCATGAAAGAAAGTAGGCTAGATAAATTACAAAGCACACATGTTGTGTGTGTCTAAATAAATGAATGGCCTCATCTTTTTATGCCCTATGACATATAGCCTGACATTCCATAGTGGAATTCTGCAGTTGTTGCTAGTCCTGTCTCCGTTCAAAAACAACATAAAACACCTAACGGCAGAAACGAAAGAAACTGTAGCAGCTCACAAAACTGCATATTGCACCGATATTTTTGAAACTTCATTAATTTCACTGACAATCCTGGAGGTGGAATTGCATCAGTTTCCCTATAGGCATTAATTTGTATTCTTATTGCAGTGTGCCCAGCTGGCGAGCAAATTCCATAGTTCAGCTGAAAGTAGCTCCAAGGACACATGCTTCCGAGGCGACTACAAGCCAATTATTCTCAATTCATATGTAAAAATAATAAATAGCTGCATGAAGCACAAAGTGCTAAGTGCCCAGCTTCTTGAGTTGAAAGTTTACTCCACAGTACGTAAGGAGAGCTAGCTTGTTCTGAAGACAGCCAATTATTGTGCTGAGCTAAACATTTTTTTCTCCCTATCTTCAGACCACACACATGGAGTAAATGTAGTCCTGATGAATTAACTCTTGGTCAATTAAAAAAAAAAAAAAAGATTAATTGCTGAAATGTAAAATTAGGCCTGCATGTGCTACTTTAACATTTGCAGGAAGGATGGGGAGGGAGAAGGAGGCATGGAAAGTTAAAAAAAGACTTTATGGAAATAGTAATTCTCCATAATTGTCCATTTTTTATTCATAAAATACGGGGCTCAGGGATAAAAGAAAAAACAGATAAGGGCTTAATAAATTAACTCATGTTTAAAGAAAAAATCTCAGATTTAATAGAAGATGAAATGGCTCTCTTTTTTTAAACAGATGATGCACATGTTTTCAGCTGGATAAAAACCATTATTGTTATTCTGATGTCACACTAAGATTACTTAAGTCGGTTTGACCCGTCTGTGAAAGTCGATGCACGTTTTGCGCTAATGTAGTGCCATCTCCATTCCCACCAAAAACATTCATAATGAGCCTTATTTTAAATAATGACACGAATGGAAGATAAGTGAAGGGGCTTATGCGCCAACCAGGCCATAACATTAAGACCATCTGCATATTATTTTGCAGATCCCCCTTGATGGATCTAGCATCAAGATGTAACATCAGATCCTAATAATAATTTCACATTACAATCCGTATTGTTCAATTCAATTCATTTTTATTTGTGTAATGCTTTTAAAAGTGGTCATTTTACAGAATTATATGGAAATAAATAAGAACAACGTAACACATACACAATGTAACACATACACAACCATACACATGCAGTGAAATACTTGTATGACTGTCCATGAACTAGAATGGAAAGATAGAATAGAATAAAAAGATTTCACTAAAATAAAAGGAAAAGTGCACTAGAATAATGTAGTTGAACTCAAGATGAAAATTCCAATAAAAAATAAATGAAAATTAAAAAAAAGAAACATTCAGTTTAAAAGTTTGGGATTGACTGTACAAATCTACAAAAAAATTGCAAATTTACAAAAGTTTCTATAAAATATAATTAAAATTTTAATATATATAATATATTTACTTAAATGTATAATATAACATAAATACAACTGTAGATGGATAAATTATAATTCATTATAATTAACTACAGTATTGGTCAATTTTTTTGGTCTTTTGAAATGGCACTCATGCACACATCATTGTGTCTTTGCTCAATCTGGGTTAACACACATTTAAGCTCCTAGTGATAGCACTAATATGAAGTCCCTGTGCTGCCAGTGCTGACTGACATCAGCAAGTCCCCTACGCATGCAGGGGCAAAAATGTCACATGAATTCCAATCTACCCATTCTCATTCGAGTCATATGACTGCATATTGAATATATAGCTGATCTTAGAACCACATAGTGACTCAGGTCTGATTGGAAAAACACTTGTGCAAGCTGTGAAGCAATGTGTGTTCTGATACCTTTCTATCATAGCCAGCATTAACTTGTTCGGCAACTCAGCATCAGTGAGCCTTATGGGCCTTATCACCAGTTCATCAGTTAAGAAGTTCAGACACTTTTGGTATGTACTAGCCACTGGATAGCAGGAACAAACTACAAGAGTTGTTTTGGAGATCATTTGACCTAGTGTGTTACCCATTACAAATTGGCTCCTGTCACTCAGATCCTTACGCTTCCCCATTTTTCACACATATCAAACGTCAAGCACTTACTGTTCACTTGCTGCCTAATATGTCCTACCTCTTGACAGGAGCCAATGTAACAATAGAATCAATGTTATACACTTCATTGGTCAATAGTTTCAATATTAGAGCTGATCAGCATACATTGCCTAGTAACATGTCCCATATTTAACCATTTCATCTTTCCATGCTTATTCTCAGTTGAAAGTGCAACTCTTGGTGGGGTCACGCATTTAGCACTGCAAATGATTTCGAGACTTTAGTTTCATTCAATTAAGTCTCTCAGCCACAAACTTCGGCACAGAGGCTGTAATATCGATTTGTATGATGCATTGAGGGTGCGAGAGGTAATGGACCAGGGAAGCTTAAAGAATCAGTATTGAACTGTGCAGGGAAAATAGAAAAAGCGTGATCATCCTCAGTAATGGTATAAATAAGAGATCAGGTCATATAGACGAAACAGAACAGAAAACATTTGGCTAAGAAGAATGTAGATTGACACTTAAGATGCAATAATACTTTTTTTTTTTTTAAAGATTTAACTGTACTTTACCCATATTGTCATATTTATAATTACTTATAGATGCATTCCTAGTGTGCTGTGTAGTAGTAGCAAGGAGTTAATCATCCCAAAAGTAATAATAAATATACCTGTATGTCTCTCTATCGAACGCTTGTATGTGCATTTTAATCAATAAAAATATTTTTTTATTAAATATTCACCATAGAAATTAGTACAAATTAGTCAGATGTTGACATATTACATAGAACATTGTTTATTAGAGATGTGGTTCTTAAAGAAAATTAACATGAATTAACACTGACCAATCATAATCAAGAATATAAAAAAAAAATTAATTTAAATTTATATACCACGTAGGTACTGTTTTTCATCACATAGAATCAACAAATATATTAATTACCCAAGATCCTGATACCTCAACGTGCATATTATATCCAACTAATAAAAATTATTGATCTAACATTGACTCTTTGTTACTTGCGACACCCCTCTTCATATTACTCATGTTTGCGATAAAACGATCAATGCCAGCTGGCTGTGTGCAGGCTTCAGATGTCTTATATAATTATTACAGTATAATAGCAATTTCTGGAGCCTTGTTCATCCGGAGCTTGTTTACCAGACACTCTTTCAGTCTGTGTGAGCTTGATGTTCTCCCTTTCAGAGCTTTGCGTCATGCTCTGGCCTCAGAGCTCTAATGCATCTGTAGACGGGGCTGATCCATCCTACAGCATTAGCAGTCGAGTAATAAGCTCTCTCCCAGGGTGGAAGCCCAATGATCTGCGAACTGATCAGAAAAGCGATGCGAACAAGCAGCATGCTGCGTGGAGGAAATGTCATCAGGAGAGATAATGTGATCTAAGAAAGAAGAGGATCTTTTTTTTTTTTTTCTTTTAATACCCCTAGCTTCAGCTGACTTCTGAATGCTGAAGAATGGATGTGCTATTGATACCTTGGTGAAATTAGAGGAAATGGTGGAACTGGAAGTGAGTGTTTAACCGTATGTTTATGTAAAGGTAACATAAACTTGATATTCATTTTGAGGCATAAAAAGGCAAACTTGGGAATATGATGATGAAGTTTTACTCATGTCTACAGCGGTATTCCCAACGCAAACATTATGATTATAATGTCATTTCCGCATGGTTCTACTTGCTTACTTGTGTAGTAACTACCTCAACATTGTTCTTGACATTGCTTTTAGTGCCAGGAACTCCCATAAACGGTTCACTGCAGCCAATTTACTTACTGTTTACTTTATGGCTCATTTAACTCACAGCAAACGGCAGAGCCTCCCAGCAGGATTGCTTCTCCTTTTTTCAAAAGGCAGAAGTATTGTATAGCATAGCGGAGCTGCAAGGCCACCTCTACTGCAACGCGCTCCGGTGCGCAGGAGCAGTAACTTTCTGTGGTCAATAATGAGTCATCCTGATATAAAGCCCGGTGCTGATAATTCTCAGTGAGAGGTGACAGCACATCCCCCCAGCTGAAATTACTTTCGGAATGCCTCCATGGCCTCTGGCCTTACGGACTGCACTTTTAAACTTGTTTTGCTTCTGTGGTTCCTCATAGTACAGCTTTGCCTTTCTATGTATTCTGTCAGGCAATGGTAGTTTGTTTTGGGCTAAACAAGGCTCATTGTGAAAGAATGAGAGATCAGCAAGTTGAGACTGTCTTGGAATCCAGACTCAAAAGCCCTCTGTAGTAGAAGACAGTTGCAGGTGGCCTCTGGTGATCCTGGAATTCCACTGGGTAGATGGAAAGTTTTGCTTTCAGGGCTGGGTTGTTAGACAAGCCTCCAGCACAAAAGATCAGTGACAAGAATTTGCACGTCACCCATTCACTGGCTGTAGTGACCCATCCTTTCGCCCAGAGGGCATGTAAGGGAGAAAGACTGAGTAAGACTGATGGGAGGGGTCAGTGGGATTCCTGGCAACTTTCCCACAGCCTGAGGTGAAAAAGGTGACCGAGGACCCCAGCGCTGCCAAACGGCTGTTTACGCTGCAAATGACACTAATGAATTTGAATGCAGATTGAGAAAGATCACAGGGGACATGAAATAGGTGGAGTTCTTGAGTGCCTTGATCTTGTAACGGCCCAGTGCTTTATCCATGCAAACCTTGGTCAAAGCTTTCTACGGCTATTTTTGTTCTTGGGCCAAAACGCGTAATTCAGTCATTTATTTGTCTACAGTAACCACTTAATCCTGGTTAGGTTTACGTTAGATCCAGAGCTTATGCCGGAAACAGTGGTGCAAGGTTGGAATACACCCTGGACGGAATGCCAGTCTACTACAGAGCACCGTATGCATATTAATTCATACGTAGATGACATTGGACCTTTTGAGTCACCAATCCACCTATTAGAATGGTTTTGGGAGGTTGGAGGAAACTTGGCAACCCAGATCAAATCTGGATAGACATGGGATAACGTGGTAATAAAAAATGGACTATATCCTGAGCTCACGATCAAACACTGATTCTTGGAGCTGTAAGGTGGCAACAGTAGTTAGGGTTGGGTCGATAGACGATGACATCGTCCATCGCCGATGGCCGATAGACATCACGATGCTGAGCCGCTTTCAATTTTCCGCATCTTTACTTATTTTATTATTATTATGAGGAAATAATAACAAGGAAGTTGTCGGCGATCACAATACAAATTACAGTGAACTTCAAACGAATTACACGAACTAGTTCATTTACATTAATAAATGAGGCATACAAAAGCAGGAGAAAAAAATCTAAATAATTGTAATTAAATTAGATTAAATAAACTACACCAAATATGGCTTTTTCATGGTTTTACTATAACAAACAGAGCTTGGAACAAAAAACAAGTTTAAATATGAAGGTTTCTGGACAGAAATACTAACATGTTCACCTT
>JAQQZT010000016.1:8167325-8191929 GCA_030068275.1 Clarias platycephalus | reverse complement strand
TTAACACGCCAGCATCGCCTCAGTGCGAGCTGAACTGCTCATTCACAGGATCAGGGATTCTCTCTCTCTCTCTCTCTCTCTCTCTCTCTCTGCAGCCACTTGGTGCAGCTCCAACATGTATATTTGAGAGAGACGGCGTCCATCTTGCGATTAAAGCCAAGGAAGCCCGCAGCCTGAGATTTTCATGGCTGCTGATTTGAGAATGCGATTGACTCATTCTTTGTCCTTGAATGCCTGCCTAAAGCAAGTTGTAGCTTTTTTTTTTTTGTTGTTTAATAAAACACACTCGGACACACACACACAATGTAACAGACTTATGGGGTTGTGGACGCATTTGCAGTTGATCATTGGTTCGAGGTGGTGTAGATAAGGTGTCGCCTGCTGTCTAGACTTTTTGCCTTGACCTTGCTAAGGCTATTTTTGTCTCATTACAAGGAACAGAAAGAGCTGTGGTTTGAGGGTGGCGTAGGCAAGGGCTGGCAAGGCTGTTTATATACTCATCAGTGATAAAGAAGCAAGATGAAGCTTTGGCAACACCACCCTCGGGAACATGGCGTAGATAGGTCTTTGTATCTGTGCAGACCATGCATCCCCACCTGTTTTGGAAGATTTCCAGAAATCCCTTGATTAACAGGTTATTTTCATCGAGCTGTTTTAACACTCAGGTCGACCTTGGAAATCTACAAGAGGCACACCAAGCCCACTTGGAGGGCGTGACGTTGCTCAGACTTACGGTCTGAAGCGGTGATTCGTCAGCAGTCTATTGTGCCAACTGTCACCCCTGCCACCTGTTTTTCTGCACCACGGTGCCGCCGGGGGTCTTCACATGCAAGATCCCAGATACGACGAGTGAAACGAACATCTTTAGCGTTTATCCCAGCATGCTCGTCAGCATGCACTCGGAACGGTTCTAAAAAGAGGCGTGCAGACAGAGCGGCCATTACCACTTTGATTACAGGCTATTTCTGGACTAACGCGCCTCGAATGCAGCTCAGACATAATTTAAAAGGTCACAACGCGCATCTTGTTCATCGTTGGAGGAGATGTGCTGAGAGGCAAATATCATTTATTTTGACAAGTTGTCGAGGAGAGGAACTTCTAAGTATTTTCGTCTCTTGGACATCCCGTTACCCAGAAAGGTCAATAAAGTTCAATTTTCAGAAACAATTAGGAATATTATTTGATCTCCTTATTCCCCACGGCAACAGTTTAGTTATTTCAGGAAGCATTCGGATGATTGGCAAAGCTGTTTAGCTATCATGTTTCCTAAGCTTAAGCTATTGCCTGGAAGTAGCCGTTCCTGTCCGCAGGTTAAAATCTAATTTTCAAGCTCTGCTGTGCTTGAAACGATTTTCACATCCTAATCTAGGCCAGATGTTAGTCTTGGTAGCAGCTCATCTTTTATAAGTTCCCCGGAGTGCCACGTCAGGATTGAAACCTACAGCATTCTCGTTTTTCTCAAATGTAATTATACGAGATACCTACAGATTTCAGAGGGGTGTACAGTTATAATAATAAGGTTTACTTCAGCTCCGGTTTAATTCACGTGCCTGCCCATACCACGGTTCTGCCCTGATGTAATTCCAAAGATCTAAGGAGCCTTGACGGAGGAAGATGGTAAATCCCTGTATAAGCTGTAACTCTCCCCGGGCTTATCATTGTGTACACATTTTCTGCTGCGTTTAAACGTTTTCTAGTTCCCATGGTTCATTTGGCTTTGCCTCGAATTAAAAATGCATGTGTGGGGTCTGGCCGGCTTCTATAACGTTCTAAAACATGTTTGACAGGATCAGGTGATTTCCCAAGCGCAGGATATGAGCAGCAAACTTGGTTAATTCCTGATTAGAGGTTATTGACAATCTTTGTGCTGATTAATGCAGTGAAGGAATTTGCAAAAGAAAGTGCAATGTAATCTGTTTGTAGATTAGCTTTTTTTTTTCTTCCCCTTTTTAAAAAAAAAAATATTTTCCTCAGCCCACAGGTGGCCGGTGAAACACAAGACCGTAGGAGTCTTTTGTAATGTACCATGGGAGAGTAAAAGCTTCCCATTGTTGCAAGAATGTGTACAGAGTCAAGATGGCTGCCGCACCCCTTACTCAAGTATCACCATTACTGCCAGGCCACCTAGTTCATGTTTGCTCTGCAGGCATGTGGGGACCCGTGTGTTTGCAAGGGCACTTTCAATTTAAAAACAGACTGGGTGCGACTTTTCCGCCCCACACTGCTGTCTCTCTGTCGAGTCCTTTTATATTTTTCTATCAGTTCTTTCATCGTAAGTGTTGGGGATTCATGTACAGTTCAGTTCCCTGTTCAGAAATTACAAGATGCGGTCCGCTTCAGGATTTGCTCGAACATGACGTGCTGGTCTCCGTGCCCCGCATGCTCTGCATTGAAATACCAATCTAAAGCATGAAGTTCACGAATTTGAAGCATGAAGTCTGTGAGAAGTCGTTGCTGGAGATCATCTGATTTGAATGCTTGTAGTCCACCCCTGTTTCTTTTTGTCTTCATGTCTTCATATGATTATAACTACGAGATGGATTTCTATCGATAGAAATGATACTTTTACTGATATTAGGCTTGCCAGTCAGTTTAAAAATGCAATATGCAATAAAAGAGCTGCTCAGCTTCATGCTCACCCCCGTCCTCACTCGGGGTATAGACCACACACTGGGTAAGAAAAGGTCAGTTAGGGAACGCAACAGTTTGCTTAATGTTCCTGTCTTTCTGTGTTCCTGGTGTTCCCTTTAGCAGCATTTTTCTCTTTTCTTTTTCATTGCACCCCCCACCCTTTCTTTTCCGCTTTTCTTTCACTTTTTGCATGTCTTTTTTCTTTTTTATTCTTTCTTTTTCTCTTTTCTTTCCTTTTTCTTTTAATTATCTCTATTTCTTTTGCCATATAATTCTGCTTTAAAAAAAAAAATTATTTCCCATTTTTTCTTTCCCATTCTCTTTTTCTTTTCTATTCCCCTTTCCATGTATTTCCTTCTTTCTTTCTGTTGTACTTGAGTTAATAAGGTCCTGCAATGGAAAAAGTAGCAACATTCTCTTGAAAACTTTGGCAGCCAGCTTTGTAAGCTGTGGGCTGAGAGATTTTTATATTATTCGATCTCTTTTGAATTCCTCTCACGAAAGATTTGGGCTACATTCGTCTCCATACTGGTCCGTTTCAAAACAGAGAAAAACCTCATTAATCTGCTGGTGTGTTTTTGTTTTTTTTCCTCCTCTCTCTGGATTCCGCTAGTGCATAAACAGTTGGGTATCACTCAAGATCTTAAAGGCTCAAAACCACATGATGGCTCATGGCACTGTGCCCCTGAGCAAGAAACATGGTACAGTACCTCTGAACCAACCTGAAGTGGCTCAGGTCTTAACTTTAGACTGCATCATGGCCTCGAGATCCGCGGCTAGGAATAAACAAGGCGCATATTTTATAGACACGCATTTCCGCCAGAACTTAAATGCCAGATCATATCAGTTCCCTCCAAGGAACTTTTGTATGCACTGTAACTACTGATTTGTATCTTAAGCTGACATTTCTTCCAAGTTACTCCACAGGTTCCTTGTTCTAGCAAGTAGTAGCTTAGTTACGTATTTTTGTAAAGAAATGTTGCATTGAGATTCTTTCGAACCGTCGATTTAGGTCAACATAATGTCGTTAGTTGTTAAGTGGACCCATGCCTGCAATCTTTTTCACTTCTTTAGCATTTTACTGCAATTTTATAACATTTTGTTAAATATTAAGGGAGTCGAGGGAAATCAGGTTCGGTTGTCATCATTTGTGAAATACGGTTTATCTGTTTTTTTCTTTTTTTTTTTGTATCATATATTGTGATTTCAGTGGTATTGAGATTAAACTACGTGCTGTCTTGTTACAGCTTTAAGGTTCACACTAATGTGTTTTATTTTGCATACACTTTAGAAGGTCAGATGGTTTCTAAACAAGTGATTTAAAATGGACACGACACACATACCCACCACTACGCATCCCCACCCCCCGACTACCACCTTGCTTAGGACTGAATTAACCTCTTTACACACTGCTATATTGCAGTAACAAATTTGCTATTGTTCTTCTCTAATTACCCAGTACTAGGGCTTCTGTGTGCTTAAGCAGATTTTGAAATAATGGCAAATAAAGAGTTTTTTTTTTTTTTTTGTACCACAATGAGGTTAAAGTTGATGCAGATTTGTTCAACAAGGCGTTCGTTGTTTTGCACTGATTTTACAGAAACTAAGACTATGAGCTTCGCTGGTTCAGTGGCCCTGTGTGAATGGAATGCGCTTGCAGACAGAGAGTGACTCACCGCCTTTTTAATCCTATCAAATACCCCGAGCCCCCGTAAGCGTTGTGCACAAAGGGTGTTGCCACGGTGCCAGAGGGAAAGCACTCACCGGCTTCCAGAGCTTCTGTTTTTAAGCAGCGTTTATAGACCTTAAAAACCTTTTGACCATCAGTGGCTTGTCCTCTGTGGTAATGTTAACTTGTTTAGGCTTTAATCCTAATGTTGAATTGGAGGTGAAGATGGAGTTGGAGCGAGCAGGTATCGGGTTAGTTTTTCCTGCCAAAATGTGTGAGTGAGACTTGTCCACTCCACTCCACTCCACTCTGCTCAGCTGACTGACTATAGGCTTTTGTTCTAAGGAATTTAGTGGTGTGTGTATACTGTGTGTGTGTGTATATATATATATATATATATATACACATGTGTGTGTGTCTTCACATTGAAAGGATATCTTTATCTGCAACTGGAGATGGGTTTAAAGCCCTTTCTTTCATGTGCCTATAATTTCATCAGCCTGGCTGATGGAGGCAGGGCAAACCAAACCATGAGCCACCCTTGTCCATCACAGCTATTCTCTACAAGAATTTGCATTCAGCAGATTTCATGACGGAGCATGAAAAGAGATAGAGAGTTGAGTTTTCAGGTTTGAAAGACGGGCTCGCCTTCAACTGCTACTACCACCATCTGTAGTGCCTGAATTAAGTGTGTTATTTGTTAATCAATAGCTTTAGCAGGCTGTTTTTCAGTCAAGCACCCTCAGGCATTTAAAGTGACTGGAGAAAAGTGTTTGCAGCTTTTACAAGCTGCCTGGACTGTCTTGTTTTCTTTGGTGTGGGCTGTTTTTGACTCTAATGTTGTATTTTCCGCTGCCAAGCCTCTCGATCAGAGCTCCACGATAATAACTCTGTCCATGCAGTACAGTTGATATCATGTTTTATTGCTTTTAGCTGCTTGTTTTGAAAAAAAGAATGAACCCCAGCTGTATGTCCTGCCACTGTGCTCCCATTGTCGAGACCGCGTTGTTTTAGAAATCCATTTCCAAAGATTTCCTCATTAATCGCAGGTGATGATTTTCTATATCTAGAAATAACTGGCATGCTGCACACCGAGTCTGTCTATCAACAAGGTTTATCATTGTGATACTAGACAATGAGTAGAGAGTGCTAGTTATTCACCAACGATGATTGAGTCTGTGTCGACTGACATGGAAACAAACGGCTTGGCAAGCAGTGAGTGTATTTAAAATCGGGAACAAGCTGCAGGGGTAGTCGATGATGAGCGGCCGGACGGTTCTTGGCTCCGATGGCTGTTACACCGCTCCAGTCATGTTCCACCGTCTCTTAATCTGGATTCACAAAGGGGATCCTAACCTGAAAAACACTGTGATGTTATTCAGTACAGATTCCCAGTAGTAAATCTGTATTTTTCTGTTTATATCTCTTTGATTCCACGGTGCAGGTGTCTGCTTGCTAACACGAACCAGACTTCAAAAACAGACAAATTGATTATTTTTGTCTTGGTTACATGAAGGGCTGGAAAGGAGAAAAAAAAAAAAAACCCTACAAGCTATCACTGTACAAGGCCATATGTTTTGTTTTATTTGTTTTATTTATTTATTAGTTCCTTTTTTTTTTTTTTATGACTGTACTAAAGAAGCTCTGTTTTGTTCTCGCTGGGGCCCGGATGACTCGAGAGCGTGAGAGCCGGCTCTTCTACCACTTCTCCCCTCGTACCCTGAATCCTGGCCAGAGTGGCACTGAGAGAGAAGAGGGCCTCTGGGGAAATCATCTGTATTGTTTAGAACCGCAAACCCCCTCTTCAAACATATAAACCCCGATGCCCACCGCCTTCCTTTAGACCACTCGTTCTCTTGCTGTGAGCTTTAAATGAAAAGACCGGTATAAATAATAAACCCCCAGAGTTCAGTTGTTGTGTCTCTCCCTCCCCATGCAACAATAGGGGAAAAGCCATGCATTTATCCTGCCTCCCCCACAGAAATTCTTGGGTCGGTTGGTCAGTGGACTGACCCCCCCCACACACACACACACACCCCCGTCTTAACGCATCCCCCCCCCCCCCCTTCCTTCCACAACCTGCTTGATGCTGAGTGCTTTTCAGCGTGTTTGGTAATGGCTGAGCGAGTTTTCTGTGCCAGGACAGAGAAAAGCTGTGAATGTTAATAAGATTAGACTTATCCACCTGTGCGAGCTCTGTGCATGTATGGAGCCAATGGAATGTGAGGTGGAAAAGGAGCATCATACTGAGAATTGGTTATAATGTTGAGGTGGGGTTTGGGGGGTGGGAGGGCATTTTTATTATTTTTGTTTTGTCCGTGCTTTAGATTTCTTAACTAGACATCACTGTGTCTCCTTTGGTATTGAAATGCATGCTAATGAATTCTCTTCTCTGTCACCAGGTCTCAGAGGCAACCTTTAACAATGGGATTTCAGGAGTACTGAAGAGATTGTGACAAAAGACACGGGAAGAGGGGAAAGTAGCGAGAACAAAAGAAGAGGCTTGCCAGGGAGCTGGGGAGGCTTCTTAAAAAAAAAAAAAAAGGAAAAAAAAAAAGAAGAAAAGGATCAGTTCTTTGGGGCTCTGCAGGGGGGTGTGCATGCTGCCCCCTCAACTGGACATTCTTCTTTGTGCCAGAGCGAGACAACAAAAGCAAGTATGCGCAATAAACTGACCGAGTTCCGGGACGCAGGCTGTTGCCGCAAGCTGATGCCGGGGAGCAGGACTATACCGCTGCTCCTGCTGACACTCATGCTGCTGACAGAAACTCGGGCTTCATCACCCCAGGGGACACTGGAGGTGCTGGGGGACATTGCACAACTGGAAGCCTCCATGCACTCGACGGTGCTCTCTGACCTCCAGGAGGCGCAAGCCGTAGTGTCTGCAGTGGCGCAACCAAGCGGCTTCCCAGATTCCTCTGCAGTAGTGGGAAGGATGTTCCAGATGCATCTTCTCACAAAAGCCAAGGATTCTGGGAGCGCAGTTAAGGTGAGCCCGATCATTTATCCTCGCCTTTCATCAGCCATTCCGTATTTTGCATATCTGACACGTTCGTATTCATCATTCAACCAGTAAACTTAGTCAGCGGGAGAAGTGACATTGCCTCTAGCGTCGCTTCTCGAAAACTTATTCCATGCTTCCCTTCTGAGTAGCGACCCATAAAAGGCAGCAATCGCTCTAATAACAGAACACAACTTATGAACCCCATGAGTGCATCACACATTAAGGCCCAGCGCTCTCTCAGAATTCAGAGGATGCACACACCCTGCATGCTGATCAGTCTTGGTAATACCAGCTCCATCTCCTTTTTATAGCTCATGTACCATGTGCAATTGCTGTTTAGGCTGGTGAAAGGCCATGCCGTTCTTTTTGCTTTAAAATAAATATAATAATCAGGGCTACAATATGGCTAGCTGCAGTTTTTAAACAATAAGGCTACGTAGCAGTCATTACAATACTTTTGTATCCTGCTCATAGTGTCGTTTTATTTTCCTAGCTGTCACCCAACAGGTGATGCGTTGGACACTCCCACCCCCTCCTCCCCGGTTCCGTGTCACGTCCTGTAAAACCGTGACCCCCAGCAAATAACGTGTCCTTGTGTTTCCCTGTCCCATATAAACCTTTCCCATGGAATGCGATGTAATCCTATATTCATAGGATAACTTGTCCCAGTCAAGAGCATTTTTAAAGTTTGGAACCTCAAGTACTTTTGTTGCACGTTTTGAAAAAACCTCCCCTGACAGCTGCGCTGAAGAATGTTACGACTCAACAGTTTGTGTTGGGTACAGCTGTTGTTTTCAGTCTGCCACCTTAACCGAGAGACTGGCTCGTCTCTCCACCCTCACCTTGTTAAAATAAATTTGGTGGTGAGCAGAACTCATCGGTTTAAAGTATTTGGCTAGGGGGAAAAAAGCATGTTAAGTGAAATCACCAAACATTACAGGTCGCCATAGAAACCAGACGTACAGAGATGTCCTGGCTCTGATGTGCTGTCTAGTGTAATGTAATAAGATGCGCAAGCAATTACGCTACGATGATATCACGACATTTTGGTTCCGATCTGATCTGGATTGCGATTCTATAAGCATCAGGGTTTTCTAATATATCTCAATATCCAAAGAACATTTTCTCATACCACACAGGATGGTGTGCTGTCTGCACACCGCCAACGGTATTATATTACCACTTCAAATGCAAACATTAATTCGTCTTTTATACCGCTTATCCTGTACAACGTCGTGGGGGACTGGAGCCTGTTCCAGGAGACTTTGGGAGCGAGGTGTGGTACACCCTGGACAGGACGACAATCCATCGCAGGGCACACACATACACACACTACAGGCAATTTCGGAATGCCAATTAACCCAATCTGCAGGTTTTTAGTGTGGGAGGAAACAAGAGTACCCAGAGGAAACCCACCAAGGTCGGTGAGAACATGTAAAAATCCACGCGCACAGATCCGAGCCAGGAATCGAACTTTCAACCCTGGAGTGTGCTAACTATTACGTCACCGTGTGCAGCCCCAATGCGAACATGTTGACATGTTAAAAAAAAAAAAAGGTTTTGGAGTCAGTGTGGCATCAAATTTTGTGTCCAGTGTTTATGGCCCAGTCATTAACCAGTTATTATGACCATATATTTATTGGCTTCTTTTAATCCGCATTAATGCATTTAATTTTTATAATTTATCCACCCTTGCATCGTTCTTATTTCTGTTGTCTTAAGTGTGCAACTGCTTACGCCAAAACTATTTGTTTCCCAGCATAAAAGGGTTAAAAAAAATCTGAGCGAACTGAGCCGTTCGAGTCTCTAAACGCACCAGATTGATTTCCAGGATTGAAATAAACACCTTGACTGAGTGAAGCAGAGCATATAAACACTAGAAACGCTAGAAATGCCCTGTTCATATTTTCACACATATTGTAAGTAAAAACCAAACAGCATGTCAATTGACAAGTGCTTTCATCTCTTGGGACATGGTAAATATTAACAGATGCTTTTGTTGTTTTTGTCATTGGCCTCTTCACCACGTTTGGAAATGCTGTGAATCTTTTACGCTTTTCTTGCCCATTTCCCCGCATCTATCCTCTACCCCTCTACAGCACTTTCGTATTCGCCTGCGACACCAGGATCCTACTTTCCCTAGCCCCTCCTTTTTTCCACACAAAGACTGGCACTGAAATCTAATTAGCCTTGGCTGTGCAGTAGCAGAAAGCTTTGTATTCCAGCAGCCACCTCATTTAAAGAAGAAAGAAAAAAAAAAAAAAAATGGGAATGTGACTCATTCCATGTTTATGGTTAAATACAAATCATGCCAAGTCAGACCATTAGTATCAAGGGGTTATGCCTTGTGTTTTTGTTGCGATGTCTTTCGCATAGCAACCAGCTTTGCGGTGCGGTGTTGTATGAAAGCGTAGGATTACAGTCATGTAACGGTGGCCTTTGAAGAGTATTTCAGTAAACCAGAATGGTCGTTTTTAGAACTGATTTAATTCACACACAGCCTTTTAGTCTTGCTTGTCTTGAAATGGCAAGGGAAGAGGAAAATAACTTGCAGTGTGCATGTGAGCCTGCCAGCTTATTTGCTCCATTATTCTTTGTGTCCACAAGAGTGCACTGCTGAGAGTTTACAGATTAAAACAGGCGTGTTCACTGGCTGCGCTTTCTTTTAAATAGTTCTATAGTTAAAACCCTATCCTTCCTTTTTTTTAAAACTTATTTTTCCCCCCTGTACCATTGTGAGCTACTTGGGATGATGTAAGACTTTAATGGCATCGAATCTCCTCGTCTTTGTCCTTTTGATATGTAAGGTGTGTTAATTCTGCACTAGTTAATAGGTTACGTGCACTTTGTTCAGGTTTCCATCCCGCTGCAACCAGGGTATGTTTTGCGTGACCTTTTTCACTCATGCTTTCTTTTCCTGTACTTCCTCGACTTTAAGCTCACTTGGAAGAAAGGATGACATTCTTTCCTTGAGGAATTTAATAATTTAATGTAATTTAATATTTTACTATCATATTCGAGTCCTAAATTTAGCAGCAAAAGTATTACTAATTTAATATTTTAACGGAATATAAATGTCGCTACTTCAGCGCTTCACAGCCTTCTTGATGAATTTTTCAGTAAAGGATTCAAGGACGTTTTATTTACCTTTATAATGCTTTATGAAGTATTATTTGATATGGAAAAATGCACTTACACAGAATGATGTGTAGTTCACTCTGAGAGCATGTTGTGTTTATCTCTTTTTTTTTTTTTTTTTTTTTTTTGTAACTTCATATTGAGTGAATATTTAACATAATTTTTTTTAGATCCGGTTCCTTTAAAACATTCACTCGGCTGACGGCAAAAGGTTCCGCCTTCCGAAATTTTCCTGTGAAAAGCCTTCGCTCCGCCAATTCCCCCTGTGCCTTCGCAGTCTCCATTTCACCCTCATATCTCAAAGACATGCCATAGTCTACTCCTTCAAAACTATGAATCTTATCTTTTCAGCTGTCTTCACACCATAACAATGAAGCCCTGTATTTTTTTTCCCCCTGCAGCTCCCCCACACGTGCATTCTAACAATAGACCCCTTTCTTCATCTTTGACTGCTGAGTTTTCATTTCTTTCCTTTTAATTCTTTTATGTCAGGGCAACTGGAGTATTTTCTTCCTCCGCCTTCACTTAGAGTTGTCTCAGGAGATCACAGACTTGTCGTTAACGTGTGTATGCATTACCTCCTTCGTCAACACAGCACCTTTAAGTCCCTAGTGCTAAAACACAAAATGTGATAGTATAGGGGAACCCGTATTTTTATGCCTTGCGTATGACATGTTTCTCTCTCCTCTCTCTTTTTTTTTCTCCCCCCTCCCCATTCTTTTGATTCAAGAATACTCGCTTTTGGCAGGGACTTCTTGCGGCTTGCATGAATCATCAGTTTGGAAACTGTGGTAGCCTAAATGTTAGTGGGTTTGTGGTTTTGGCTCTGGTTTTGGTGCCAACATTTTGGATTTAAGAGATACAGTGAGTCAATTCCAAACGTTTTTATACCTGAAAATATATTGAACTTGCAATGTTTCATACTCCTTGAAAGTGATCTCAGTACCATTAATTTTTCCCAAACCAAATATCACTGACTTAGTACAAATTCTGACAATTACTATTTAAATACTTTGTAAAACACCATGAGCAAAAGAGAAGGGGGTAATCTATTTAGTTTCGATTTAGTTAGCAATTCATACATCACACTGTCTCCACAATAAAACTTTTAAAATTGTAAATTTATATATGCTTACATTTGAAGTGGTAAAGTGTTGCCATTTCTCTATTATACAACAGGTGGTGTATTAAACTATTAACGCAGCACACCGTCCTGTGTGGTACAAGGAATTTATGTAATAAGTTTGTTTAGAATTGTAACACAATCAACAAAAAAATTAAATCGGGACATTTATAAAATTTCGATATTGCCAGAATCTCAATACCTAGGTATCGTGATGATATTGTATCAGGAGGTCCCTGATGATTCCCATCTCTAAGGAACAACAACACTTTTTGTAATCCTCCCATATTAAATACTGAAAGTACGTAATGACCGGTCATGCTGTCCTAGGAAAATAACCAATGAAAAGGTGGCCAGACGTGATCTTGTGCACAATAAAGCTACCACCCCACTCTGACGTTTTCTACTTTACAGTAACCTTATTCCATGTAGTGTTTTACTCCTCTTAGACTACAGAGGTTTGCCACAGATGTTTATTTTTATTATTATTGACCCTGGTGAGGAAGGAATTTTTGTAGCCCTCCACCCTGAAAAGTTTTTGTTCAGATCTTACAGCTTTACCTATGACTGTTACCATGCACAGACACTGGAGACTTTCACAAATGTTAGAGGTAGTTATTCAAGTTTTGTCATCATTCATTTTATAACTTCAGCCATTTATGTCCCACAAATATGGCCTGTGATTTGCAACTGTGAAACTGATCTCAGCGCCATACTATTATAGAAAACTTATGATCAGCTGAAATTATTTCTTCTACATACAGCATGCTATGTGCCACACTGTGTTGTACTTGACACCAGCCTTTTTGAATGCAGCAGGGTTGATGTTTTAAACTCACTATTAATAAAATGGTGTTATAGATTAACTGTAATTAGCAGAGCTGTGCGATTTAATCTGCTATGCAATTTAATCAATTTTGTTAGTTTAGATTCACGCTTTTTACATAAACTTGCACAGGTTAAATGGTCTAAAATAGACAAAACCCATAAAAATATAACATATCCTTTGTAGAAAATCTGAACTGCTGTGCGTTTTGCAAGATCGCTTGTTTTCTTTTTTGGAGTTTATGAGCAGTTGGTGCTTTGCCCGTCACCTATTGGACTGGAGTCGGGAGTTGACGTTTTGTCAGGAAAAAGATAATTGCTTTGTATCAAACACGACATTTAAACCAAACCAAGGTACACAGCATTTAAATGCTTATTTGATACAAGTTTTGAATTGCTAAAATTTATTAATGGTATCGTGTCAAGTCTACCTGCTCTAGTAATTAGAAAAGGTATGGCAAAGGACCATTTGCAACTACAAAAGCTTTGAGATGGAAACAAAATAAACAAGCTGTTGTACCCATAGCTTCCGGGTAACCAGAGTTTACTGGTTAGGGCACTAATGAGCCATCTCAGGGGCACTGCTTTTATATTATTTATTAGTTTATGTTTATAAACCATCAGTTTATGAGGTTGAATGCAAAACATTTAAACAAACAGTTTTTTGTTTGCTTTTTGTTTGTTTAAATGTCAAATTATCGCACCTTTCTGCCGCAGTAAACAATTGTAGTCCACTAACATGTTATGTGTTGGTTATACCTTACTGCAGCCTAATCATAGTCAGTGGTTTTGTGGTTCAGCGCCTAAATTGTTTAGGGTTTCAAGCCATATGCTTTGTATATTTCATTGTTTTTTCTGTTGTCTTTCAGATAAATTTTTTCCACAAAATAGAAATGTGAAATAAAAAGTTTTGTGCTCTATTTTATGGACTTATAAATTCATGCCCTAACATCACATATTTAATTTCTGCATCATCTAGCCTTTTCTGTTGTTTATGTATTTTATGTATGATCAGATTTGTGATTTCAGTGTACCCTTCAGGAGTAATGACCAGGTTTTTTAATCATTTTTTATTTTATTTTTTCCCCCAGATTACAGAGGCAGGCAAAGATAAACTACCATCATGGTTGCACTGGGATCCATTGAGCAGCACCCTTCGAGGCCTTCCTTTGGAGATAGACAAGGGTGTCCACTACATATCTGTCTCTAATCCCAATGAAAGCAACATGTCCCAGAATCCTGAAGTATTTTCCATTGAGGTTCACCCGGAGGAACATGCTGACACAGATCCTGTGCAGTTGGCAATCCAGTTAACAGACAATGATTCTCAGCATTTTGTCTGTAGCAACGAAGAGCCAGTTACTGTGCTAACGGTAATTTTGGATGCAGATCTCACTAAGATGAGCTCCAAACAGAGAGTAGAGCTTTTGTCCAGTATGAAGAAATTCTCAGGAGTAGGGCTTCAGCATATGAAGGTGCTGCCTGTTGTCAACAATCGCTTGTTTGATATGTCTGCTTTTATGGCTGGCCCAGGAAATGCCAAAAAGGTTGTAGAAAATGGTGCGTTATTGTCTTGGAAACTTGGCTGTGCCCTGGATCAAAGCAACATTCCCAACATTAGCAGTGTTCAAGTTCCAGCAAAGGAAGGGACAATGTCAGCCCATTTGGGATATCCGGTGGTGGGATGGTACATTGCTAACAAAAAGCCACATGTACCTAAACGAGTACGGCGGCAGATTAACACCCCTACCCCTGTGCCCTCTTTGCTTCCTCCAACAACATACCCTGAGCCCTCGAGCCGCATTGTGCCCACACCAACGTCCCGAGTCATTGGACCAACATCAGACAGTTCCTCGCAACCTGTACGGGGCCCTGTACCTCTGCCTGTGAAACCGACTATTCGCACAAGAGATCCAATTGCTCATACTCCCACAATAGGACCCCCTCAGCCCACAAAAATTATGGACACTACCAGCACTATTACAATACAGCCCACCATGACAAGGCCAGTGTATGTTGGGCCTTCTGTAACACCCCCGACACCAACCACCGAGAAACCAACGAAAAGGCCCAAGAAACCCAAGACCACCCCTGTTCCGAAGAAACCCAAGACAACCACTACCAAGCCACCCAGACGTACCACGCCCTCGGTTGTTTTACCTGATGGCAATACGAAACCAGAGCTACGCAACCCAATTGACCAAGTCAAGTCATTCATCGGCACATACTTTGAGGTGAAAATCCCATCTGACACATTCTTTGATCGAGAAGATGGTACAACGGACAAGTTAAGACTAACTTTGAGAAAGGATAGCGACATTGTAGGAGAAGACTCCTGGATTCAGTTCAATAGCACCAGCCAGTTGCTTTATGGATTACCAGACTGGCAGCACGAGGGCAAGCATGAATACTTTATGCAGGCAACTGACAAAGGTGGCCTCTACACGACAGATGCCTTTGAGGTTCGTGTCAGTCGCTTTGGAAACAACGTTAAGCATCCAGTCCTGTTTGCTGCTCGATTCCATGGGGACCCTCGTTCCGTTACCAACGATATCCATAAGAAAATCCTTCTGGTTAAGAAATTGGCATATTCCTTTGGTGATCGCAATTCGAGTTCAATCACCCTGAAAAACATTACTAAGGGATCCATTGTAATTGAGTGGACCAACAGTAGCCTCCAACAACATCCATGTCCCAAGGAGCAAATTCAGGCCATGAGTCGAAGGATCTCTGATGCTGAAGGCAAACCTTCACCATTATTCAACAACGCCATGGAACCCGAGTTCAGACCCATAAATATCACAGTCAAAGGAACCGCCAGCTGCCGCAACTACATGTTTGTACCACCAGGTGAGATCCCAGACCCCATTCCTCCTGCTGTTACACCAGCTGTGGGAGCAGGACGACAGAGCAATGATGATGTGTATCTTCACACAGTCATACCAGCTGTAGTGGTTGCAGCAATCCTGTTGATTGCAGGAATCATTGCTATGATTTGCTACCGCAAGAAACGCAAGGGCAAGCTTACCATCGAAGACCAGGCGACCTTCATTAAAAAAGGAGTCCCAATCATTTTTGCTGATGAACTTGACGACTCTAAGCCGCCTCCGTCGTCCAGCATGCCCCTTATCCTTCAAGAGGAAAAACCTCCTCTTCCACCCCCTGAGTATCCCAACATGGCCAGTCCAGAGACGACACCTCTGAACCAAGACATTTTGGGAGAATATTCAGGCCTACAAGATGAGGACCCTAACGCGCCTCCTTACCAACCTCCACCCCCGTTTTCCGTTCCGATGGAGGGTAAAGGGTCCCGCCCCAAGAACATGACCCCCTACAGATCACCACCCCCATATGTTCCACCCTAATGTTTATAGATCCCTCCAGTGTGGAGGACAGGGAACCTGTGTAGTTCCAACACCAGTGTTGTCTCTCTGCATTTTTTGGAAAAACGGAGGGGCATTACAATTCAAGACATTGGATTGGTAGGGTTGGGTGGATTTTGGTAAAACTGGACTTTTTGTTTGTTTGTTTTGTTTTGGAGTGGTGATGGCAGGGGTGTAATTATATAATCCTCAAAGACAGCAACAACAACCTCAGCCTCTGGCTGTCTGGCTGCAGATGAGTTGGAAGATGCACCATCGATCCTAGCGCTTTTGTGTCTAGATGGGCTATTTTGTTTTATTATTATTTTTTTGTTCATCATTTATATTTCTTTTTGACTTATTTCAAAATCAAACTACTTGCCTAACAGCACTCTTTTTATCTTCTGAACTCTTTGAATAATACAGTACATAAAGACAATAAGTAAAGTGACTGCAGGTGCAAATGTTTCATAGTGACATTCTACAAATAAGAGAGAAAAAAAACATGATTCTAGAGGTACAGTTGTGCAAACAATTATGGGCTTGTTTAATTCAATAAGGTTTGCCTTTTAACATTAATTGTAATGTTTTTACCCTTATTCACATGTCTAGTAAAGATGAGCATAAGAGGTAGCCAAAAACCTTGAGAGGGATAGAACTTTTTTTGTTTGATTGTTTGTTTGTTTTTTTTGTTTAATCCACTGTATATTTGAGGGTTGATAGAGTTCTTTTTCTTTCTCTTGTTTTCCTTTTTATTCGGTGGACGTCAAAGAAAAACCGAACAACTTTTTGTATCCCTACATAATGGAAATGAGTTAAGAGGCTATGGATATGTTCTTGAGATATGTTCAAGGAAGAGTGTTTCAGTATCTATAGAGATTCATGCCAGACCTAGACATGGAGGTATTATTGTGTCATACTGATTTTGATCTTTTTTATGCTCAAAACTCTGACATTATTCAGTTTTTATGTCCGTCATGGTTTATAGTAAGGATATACGGCATGATGTAGCTGCTGCCCTTTCAAGGACACATAAATGGCCAAAATCATAATGCCTACATCTCACAGAAGGCATCCGCTATTCGTTTCCCCTTTCAAAGGTTTAAAAGTCACCGTCATGATTTTGATTAAATGATTTGAAAGACTCACAGCATAGTATATGTTTTCAAATGATTTGATCATGTTTTATGGTTTTTGGTCTTTTTTTTTTTTTCTTTTTTTTTTTTACTTTTCAATAATGATTATCGAGTGTATGCCTTGATTCAAAATAACTGAAAATAAAGACTGAATATTTTAATAAAGAATCATTCTCTAAACAATGGCATCATTTCTTAAATGTAACTATGACACTGTATTTGCAGCTGAATGTCAGGTTTTATTTTGTATATTATTTTTTTTATATTTTTTTAATATATATTATATATTTTGCCTTGGCAGTAAGGCAGCAGGTGTCTTTTGTAAATAATCCTCTGCCTTCGGATATAACTGTATTCATAGTCCAGAGGTGTGTACATCAGGTATGGCAGGTGCAAGGAAAAAAAAACGCTTGTTCAATTCATTTTAGAAAAGGGGTAAGTATATCATCAAATTGCCAAATAAACATGTCTGTAGTGATTTTGTTCACAAACCAGGAAAAGTACTTTTTTTTTTTTTAATATCATCTTTAAAATTATCATATCTGATCATATATCTGTTCGTATGTTTGGGGATTGCAGGATCAGGTACCACAGTATTGATTTCTCGTAAAACTCCTTGTATTCCTACATACACTTGGTTTTATTTTGATTGTTTTTTGTTATAATCATATATTTGATTTGTGTTTGCATTACCTGTTTAGCGTGTTCTTTATGCGAAGACTTACCAGCACATCCTGCTGAAGTATGGGATTTCTTAGATTTTTTGCATGTTTACTTTGATCATGACACCAAATTGTGATTCTTATTCAGATTTTGCACATTTAAGACGTCATATTTATGATTTACAATTTACACACATATATTAAGCAACAATGGAAGATGCTAATAACCCAATAACTTGTAAGCATTTAAGATTAAGCAGTGTGAATTATTATTATTTTTTTAATGTTTGTTTTTAAAGTGGGGCGAATTTAAAATTGTAGTAATTAACAATTTATTGTTTAGTCTTGTGTTTTAGCCTTTCTGGTTTTCCATTCACATAAAACGTAACCTCACTGGTCAAAATTCTTCCAAACCAAAGAAGCAAATGTTTAAGCATATTGCCAGTCCTAATTATGCCTAATTATCTGACATTCATTTTCATTGTATTGATCAGCATTTTTGATTGTTTTTCTGTACCAAGCTCCTTAATACATATGAAATTGTCTTGTTCATTTTTATTTTGTTTTTACCTTAGCAATGTTGTCCTGTATTAGAAAAACCTTGCGCTTGCTGATTAGCGCTCTAAATCAACAACTTTTAACTCGTATCCTTAGACGAAGTACAGTGGAAAAGTCTAGCTGTGTATTTATATCTCCCTCCTGCTTTTTATACTTTTCCTTTGTCCTGGGTGTGTTGCATAAGCCGCAGTTTTCTGCTGTGATACAGTATTAGTTTTTTTGCCTGCCCTAATAAGCATGATTTATTTCACTCAGTTATTCTTTAAAATTTCATTGGAACACATGAGACATGAGACTTGTGTGTATGCGTGTGTGAGAGAGCCTTGAATCAAGGCTTGAATAGCCAACAGTAAGTTAAGCAGAATCAAGAAGATGGCTCACACTTTCTGAAACCTAATTTACTAAATTCTCTAATCGAGACAAAGGGGTGTAATAAATGCCTGAGTGCAGAGACGATTTGTTTCTTTGTGTTTAATAGCGTTGATTTAATTTGTCACTAGACACTGTATGCTGGACTCATGTATTAAAAATTGTTCTCACCAAAAGTTGTGTCCTCATTCCTGCTTAAAACATTGACTTTGCAAGATATGGGTGAATTTAATCCCCGCTTGGATAAGGGCCTAATGTTGGGTCTTGAGCCTTCTGGTCACTTATACAGATTCTTAACCAATGGATGATTGTCTTCGTGTGATTACATATTTCTACACAATAGTCTGTAGGGGTAGTGCCAGCATACCAGTTTTTTTTTTTTTTCTTTCCTTTTCCTGGTGACCGTATTCAATTCAGTTCAATTTTATTTGTATAGCACTTTTAACAATGTCGCAAAGCAGCTTTACACAGAGAAAAAAAATTAAGTTTGTATAAAATGTGAATGTATATGAATCTTAATCATAAGATTGTCCCTGATGAGCAAGCCAAGGGCGACAGTGGCAAAGAAAAACTCCCTGTATATGTGGTGTTTCCTCCTACCACCCAAAATCATCATATCCCCAAAGGTTTTTGGTCACCTGACCATGGCACTCGTGCTTTTTGACCTCCACTCTTCTGGAAAGGTTTTAGACTAGATTTTGGAGCATGACTCTGGGGATTTGTGATCATTCAGCCACGAAACCATTAGTGAGATCAGGCATAGATGATTTGATCTGGAGGCCTGGGGTGAAGTCAGTCTTCTAGTTAAAGCACAAAGGTTTTGGGTGGGGTAGAGATCAAGGCTTCGCAAGGAAACTTGAGATTTTCTCTCCAATCATTTCAAGCCATCTTTTCATTTTGTGCACAGGACCATTTTCAGTTTGTTCAGGTCCAGGTTGTACAACTTTGTAGATTTGTACATTCTATTCCAAATGAAATTAAATGTTACCTTTTTATTTTTTTTAATTGGAAATTCTATCTTTAGTTTAATTCTAATTAAATATTCTTTTTTTTATTATAGTGAAATGTTTCTATCTTTCTATTCTATCCCACTGGACAGTCATATAAGCATTTCACTGCATATCATACTGTGTATGATTGTGTATATGATTAATAAAAATGGAAATAAAAAAAAGAAAAAGTCAACTACATACCCAACGTAACTACAATCATGCTTACTAACGGTAAATAAAGGAAAGATTAGATTTATTATTATTTCGATTATTTTGTGTGTTTGGCCATCCTCATGAATATACAGCTTCCCAGGCGTCCAAATCTCACCTCTCTCCTCTCACTGTCCACCATTCTCACAGAACATCCTTTTTTTGTCAGTGGTTCCGGCTTCCACTTTGCGATGCTTAGTTGGGCATAGGGTTTAATCTATATGAATTGGCAACCAATGGCAACTTGTTGATGAGTCGCCACTCCAGGTACTCAATTGGGTTTGTTTATTCTGTTCATAAGAAATACACCTAGCGATTGTAACATCTACCATAATTGATGAAATGTTTGTATAGGAGTTTGAAAAATGGGGCATTCACAGCAAAATTTCTTTTTTCTTGTCCCCAATTATTGACCAATCTTGCTCCTTAGGTGAGTAAACATAGGTGTATTTGACACTACTTGAAAATACATAAGTAATTTAAAATGGTTTTGACGAGGTGATGAACTAAACTTGTGTGATTTTTCTTAGTTTATTCATCGTAAAATGTACACTAAATAACTCTGTCCTTTTAATATTGTTGTTGTTAGGGGTGTAATAGAAATGCAGCTGTTCCTCTGTAATGCATCTGTATATGTTTTAACCCCTAAGTGGGTGTGGCCTAAATTAGAAAGCTTTGTATATGAACACTGGGGGGAAAAATCCTTAAAGGTAAAATGGTGGTCCCCTCACCATGCTATGTGACTTCAACTTCAGCTACGTTACTCAAACTAATAGTGTGCAAGACTTTTTAAAAGTTTTTTGTTTGTTTTTATAATTTACTAGCAAACCTTGTAGCGTAGTTTAAAATCAATGATGCTTAACAGGTAGTTGCTATTAATGAATAAATGAATGCTGTTAATACATCATGTGGTGATGCAAGTTCACATTTATTTTCACTTTTGATTGCCTCAGACAATTTTGTCCCGCTGAAATTCCAATCCCAGTGAACCGTTCTGTCAAGTATTTTATGTTCTATTTTTTTTTCTCCTATATGTGTTTAGATCACATGATTTCAATAATGCATTCATGTGCTGTTCAGCTACAGCCCTATACTCCATCAGCACCAAACAATGTTCCTATATAGATTAAACCTACATAATGTGAGCTTTAAATGTGTGCTGCATAGAGCTCTTGTGTGCCCAGCTGTCAACATCAACACAGAAGCATCTTTGGTTCCATACAGCGATGGAGACAGGATTTCATCACTGTTCCAGAGAGTCACGGTCTGGGCTCTGACCTCATTTCCCTTACTTTCGCTGACATTGTGCATGTGATATTGGATGAGACACGTCTCCACATGTGCTGCAGCTCCTACAGTAGAGAAGTAGGATCTGTAGGCCATCTGTGCTGTCCTCCGTTCCATGGAATTTATTATGAATACGTGGCTGCAATGTGCAAATAACTGTGATAACGTTTCGAATACGCAGAACTTAGCCTATCCAGTCCTTATTTAGTTGCAATAATCACACAGCTCATACGAATGTTGTGTCATATATAGTATACACTCTCTCTGTGCTTTTTAACAGGAAAAGAAAGAATGTGGAAATTAATATGATGTGATTGTGTTACTGATATATTCTGATAATATTCAGATAATGCTGTAGTTTTAGTTCATAATGAACATGTTTGTTTGTTTTTTTATACACCGATCAGCTGTTACATTTAAAGCCACCTACCTAATATTGTATTGTATCCAGGTACCCCTTTTGCACCAAAACAACTCCGACCCATCAAGGCATGGACTCCACAAGAATTGTTTGTCCAGCACAAGTGGATCGAAATCTGGACAATCCAGAGGCCAAGTTAGCACCATGTAAAAATTGTGCAGGACTGATTTGAGGAACATGAGAGTGTGAAAGGCTCTTTATTCTACTGGTAGAGGCCATTGCTATTAAGGAATACTGTTAACATGAAACAACAATGTTTATGTACAGTATATAGTACAAGTCAAAGTAACAAATGCCAGTTTGCATACTTCCCATAGAGCATCATAGAGGCATCTCTTCCCCAGGTAAGTAACACCTAGCTATTCACATGATCATAAAAAATTATTCATTAGACAAGGACTTCGTCCACTGCTCCAGGTATAAAGCTCCCACTGTAGGGTTTATTTTGCAGTAGACAGGGCTCAGCACGGGACCTGTGATGGCTGTGCAGTCCCATATGCAGCAGGCTCTGATGCACTGTGTGTTGTGACACCTTTCGATCATCTCACTCACTCACATGTACTACTTAGCTTGTACTAGGTTGTGGGAGGCCTGGAGCCTATCCCAGGGGACTCGGCACCAGACGCAGTACACCCATTACTGGCAATTTGAATAAGCCCATTAACTTAATCTGCATGTCTTTGGACTGTGGAGGGAAACCGGAGTACCCAGAGGAAACTCACTAAGAACAGGCAAACACCATGCACACAGGCCCAATAGCAGGACCCTTGTACGCTCGATCCTGGAGGTGTGAGACCGCAGTGCCAAAATAATTGAGGTTAAGGGTCTGTCCATTTGCCATAAGACAAATTAGGTGACAATTTTTCTTAGGTTTCTTTGAAGGGATACTTTGCTAGCTTGACACCTGATTGTATCTGAAAAGTTGAGGCTCACCTTGCTCAAGGGCCTAACAGTGGCAGTGCAGTAGTACTGGGGCTGGAACCAGGAAACTCCTGATCCGAAGTCCAACACTTTAACCAGCAAGCTCTCCCTGCCACCTTTTTTAACATAACCAGCATTGGCCTTTTCACAAATTTGTGCTACAGTACTTCTTTTGTGGGTTTGGACCAGATGGACTAGTCATTGCTCCCAAGTGCATCAATTACTTATGATTCTGTCACCAGGTTACCATATGAACGTCTTTGACCACTTTTAGTGGATAGTAACCACTGCATATTGGGAAGACACCATAAGACCTGTCATTTTAGAGATGCTCTGACCCAATCTCCAGCTATAACACTTTGGCCTGTGTCAAAATCACTCAGATCCAGATCCTTCCAACATATCAACTTAGAACTGAATCTTCACATGCTGCCTAATATATATTTTACCCTTTTCCAGGTGCCATTGTGATAAGATAATTGTATTCACGTCACCTGTCACCTAATTGTTTGGGGCCAGGGGGAAGTATTTAAAGGAAACTCCTAAAGGGAGAACCACATACACACACACCAGAGGCAAGATTCAAACCCTCAGCCCTTGGAGTGAAGGTGTGAGGCAACATTGCTTTAAAAAAAAAAAAGATAATGAAAAAAGAATGTAGATTTTTTTTTTTTTTTTTAAGGAATGCAAATCTAATCTACTGTAGCATGTAGCAGCTGATGCTGGGTGATTTAAGAGCACACTCTCGTGAAGGCCCTTAACGTATAAAGAGGAAAGTAATGCACTGATTTAAAAACAAATTAAGTTTTGCTCTCCTGTTGTCAGCTTTCCTCTGTTTCCTTTTGATAATGTGGATTCAAACTGAGTATGGCTTTTTTTTAATGGCCATGAATTGCTTTCAGCTCTCCCTTCAAATTGCAGCTGCTTGTGAAAGAGTACTTGGCCTTGATTTTTTTTCTTCCTCAGAAGATGAATAAAGAAGACCTGCGTTTTCCCGCCCTGGGGTTTGACATTTTGAAGAAAGCCAAACCTGTCCATCTTCTGTCTGAGATAACCACATCCTGAGACAACAAGCCTGTTTTTAGGCCTACAGTTCTGAGTTGAAAGACATAAGAACAGGGAATACATTCTTCTAGTCTTGCTGGTTTTGATGTCAATGACATCTCTTCGAGACAAACGTCATACACGACCAGAAGAGACTGCATAGTTTCTATACTAACTCGACAGATGGCAGGATGTGCTTGTTTTTTTTTTTAAGTTCAAGTAAAGCATAAAATACTGCATACAGATCATGGGCATTGTCTGACCCAGTTTAGACCCATTTGTTCAAGGTGAACATTCATTAGCTACATAGCTAAAAGAGATGTAAGTTCGCTTAGCATAGAGGAGTTTTCTATGAAAGGTACTGTAAAATAAATATAAACTATAGAAAACAATTTGAGTTTGCATTCAAGGGGTCCAACATTTCTAGCCGCAAGATAGCTTGCCCCAAGACAGGCTTACAGCCTTATACCAGGGAACCTACACTAGTGCACAAGGCAGGACACAACCCGGTCAGGGTGCCAAGCCATTGTCTCACACCTCTAGGGTTATACGTTCTAATCACACCTCTGATCTGTGTGGATGGATTTAGCATATTCTCCCGTTCTTGGTGGATTTCCTCCATGGACATGGTAGGAATTTTCTTCAACAGTCTAAAGACAGGCAATGTGGGCTTATTGATATTTCCAATTTACCCATAATGCTTGATTGTGTGTGTGGACTTGTGTGGCATATGCCGTTTTGGCACCCTATCCAGGGTTTATCCCTGTCTTGTGCCCTGGGATAGACTGCAAGCTCCTGTGACCCTACACAGAATAAATGGTATGTGTAATGGATAGAGGATGAATGGATGGGTGGATGGATGGATGGATGGATGGATGGATGGATGGAAATCAATGATCTGGCAGAGGATTTAAATTTAAAGCAGTCAATTGAGAAGGTTTGGACATCTTACAAGGACGCCCCCTTGTCGGCTCCTCCTAAAAGCTGTTTTACTGTAGGTATGTGCCGACTGGGAAGTACTTCCAGTACCCACTAGTATACCTTACAGGTAGCTTGGTAATGTCCAGGAAGAGCTGAATTCTGTAGGAATATGTCAGAAAAGCAGAAAGAAAATCAAAGAATGGATGGAAGAAAAAGTAGGTGCTACAACATGGCACAATGGAAAAGGATTTGCCATGTAATTTGTAGATTGTGAGTTTGATGTTCTGTCTGATGATATTGATGATGATGATGATGATGATGATGATGATGA